>VZTL01062402.1:46441-57391 GCA_013400535.1 Scopus umbretta | reverse complement strand
TTTCAGATATTGCCATGATATCCTGTAATTATAATAGTTCTTTATATGAAAATGAATGCCTTCCAGAAAGCCCCATTTTTATTCTTCATGTATGTAGTTGTATGTCTGAACTGCTTTGAAAACCGTTCATAAACCTCTTGTCATCAGTACGCAAATTAATTCAATACAAAGAATCTTGCATCTCCAGTTATTTCTTTTCCTCAAGAATGTATTTGTCCATTCAGTCTTAGTTGTGGGGTGTTTGTTTTGGGTTTTTTTTTAAATAAAAACAGTAGTAATTAGTTCAAAGCTGATAGTAAGACATCTGTTCCCTGATCTTCTACATGGATTTCCTCCCCTGCCCCCCATAGTTAATGATTATCCATGCAGTAGTGGTTTTATTTGTTTATAACCAACTTTCACTGAAGTGCTGCAGCACAATCCTGTTGTACACTGCCAAACATTAGCATGGTGAGTAACCCCCCCAAAAAATTGCTAAAAATCCTGGTGGCGTTTCTGGTTCCTGTCTATGTTGTATTCTACTAAAGCTCACATTCACAGCTAGAAATTAATGAGTCGGCACCATTGTAGCATCCCAGTAACCCATACAAGCACCTTCTACATCTCTTTTCCCCAGGGTTCCTCTATTGTTGACCTGTTTCAAAAGGATGGCCTAAACTTGCAGCCTTCTACCAATACAGTTCACTCAGCTAAGGATGCAAAGATCTTAAGTTATATGCACTCTGAAATGCAGATGCCGTGACGTAGTGCTCTTAACTGTGCTGTCATCTAGGCGTAGTTCTGTGAAAGCTGAATTGGTTGGTTGGGATTTTTTGATAATAAATAAATACTTATCTATTGTTAAGTAAATATGAAGAATATGAGGCTTCATTGGAAAAAGAAACAACATGCAGACAAATGTAGTTGGGGTACTTGTGGGGTCTTAGGGAGTTGGTATCTCTTTTTGAGGAGAGAGAGCTGAAAGTTATTTATTTTCACAGCTAATATAATGCCTCCATCATCTCACATGTTTGGTCCAATGTCCTGGGGAACTCCCATGCCTAAACATTATTATCCGGGCTCCTATGCAGGAAATGTGTCTCTTGCAGGAACTATACCAGTTGGTTCTCACAACCAGTTTATACCTCTGCAGGTAAGAGTGGCAGGTTTGTTTTAATATTCTATTTCTGTAAAAAATGCGCCTACATGATGAATGCAACATCACCCCCGCTGTGAAGCACTTTTAGTATTAGAAAATTATTGTGAAAAATTGTATGCATGTTTTCTAAAAGTGGAATATTTGCAGTTTTTTGAGAATGCATTCTGTTAAATGATATTTATTTAATTTAAAGGTAACTAAAAAAAGGGCTGCTAGCAAGAAAAACTTTGAGCTCAAGGAGTTTCAGAGTTCCCCTCAAGCTGCACCACTAAAGAATGAACAGCCAGTGTCTTCTGACCACATTCAGCAAGATAGTTCTTCAGCTCCTTTAAAATCTCCTCAAGCTGCTCAATCCACTGTTTCATTTCAAGACAATGTGGCTACTCCAAGTGTTCCTCATAACAAATCAACACCAAACACTTCCAGCAAGCGAAAGCCAAGAAAGCTGGCTGTCAATTTTGGCGCACCAAAATCTTCAGAATAAATATGGTAGCTAGGTGTATTTTATCATTAACTCTTCCCCCACTGTTATGTTCTATCATTTAAAAAAATCAGAAAGCTCTATTAAAAAGACCAGCCACTTTAAGTATAACACAGAATGAAATGTTTTATTTGCTATGATTTTCAGGTGGTTATGAAAACTATTAAAATTATGTTAAAACTTAATTTTTTTTACTTTAATTAGCAAAAGCCAGGAAATGCTGAGTTAAGGTTACCATGCCATCTATTGTGCCTAGGTTTCTAAACAGTGGCTTACAGACACACCGGGTAAGCAGCAATAACAGTGGCAACCTTAATTCAGAATTGCCATGCTTTTTGGGAGGGATATGGAGCGGTAATAAGTTGGGCATCAAACATTGCTTAGTATGACATTTTGTATTCTAGCTTATTTTTAAATAGTGTAATAAGACAGAAAGGAAAAAATATTTAAGTGCAGCTTTTTATATTGGCTCTCCACGTCCTTCTGAGTTGAATCAGCGTGACTAAAACCTGATTACAGTGGAACTGCCAAGTTCGCTTTAGCTATGAACTGCTCAGTTTTATATCAGAGGGCAGCAACTTTACAACTTTCAAAATGTAGGTACCTCTAGTATGAGAGCGGCAAAAAGTGGTTGCTGATGCAGAATCTGTTCCAGGAGACTAATTTATAGGATGTATTGAATAAAAAAAAAATATTTGCAAAGTAGAGACCTCTTCAGTAAAGTACGTTTATTTTTTTTAATCTAGCAGCATTATCAATTTAATTGTTTTCTGATGATAAAGTAACATAGATATCTACTACAGATCTGCATAGCCTCCTAAAATGCTAGCGATATCCTGATTATTTTTTCTAAATTCTAAAAATGACCAGAGTTTAAAGATGTCCAGTTGTGTTTAAAGATGTCCAGTTGTGTAGTATGGCTGTCAAAGTTGTTTACTTAGAGTCCATTTGTCCCTCTAATAATCTGCAGCCTGAAACCTTCCCTATGGTAGGTTATTTTTTTGTTGCTAATGACTTTTAATATATATTTTTTAGTTTTCGTGATAGAAGTTCTATGTAGCAAAATTAAATTATCAGAAACTGTTACTATTGGTTCCGTAAGAATATTCAGACAAAAAGTTGACTTGTATTTTTGGAGGGAGCTATGTTGTAAAGGAAGTAACTCCATCATTCTCAGTTCATATAGGAAAAAAAGAAGGCTCAAAAGTCCCTGTCCTATTTTTTAACCCACAAGTACCATTGTTATTGACATTCATAAGAAATCTGCTGTCTAAGAGAAAATTTGAAGCCTCAGTTGATGCTTTTTACTGATGTTGATTAAATCTCATTTTTCTTCTTTATTCTAATCTGCTCCAGAAAAAACATTTTTCCTCTAAGGCCCAGGAAGCTTAGCAATAAAGCATAGTTTTAATGATTCATTTTGTTGCCTACAAACAGGTTTTATGTTGGATCTGCAAGTCTCTAGACTTTCTTTCTGTTCCCCTACCTTGTTCTTGCTTCTATTTCTTGGTGTAGCACCAAGTTTCACACTGTTACCTTGTTACAGGATTATTTTTATATTGATTTCTCCAAAACAGTTGTTGCCTCAGCAGTATTTGTAGAATAGCAGCAAGCCGTACAAAAAGGATCACAGAGGTAAAAACAAGATTAAGAAATGTTATTTCATTTTACGTGGTATCACAAACCTTGTAGTATAGTCTCTATATAGTCTTAAAATGCATTGATTTTGTTGTTCTCTTTATAGCCATCTAGTCTCAAGAGGGTTTGAAGCCATATTCCATGAAGGGAAAGTTGTGTGTTTTGGTG
The DNA here is from genome assembly GCA_013400535.1 of Scopus umbretta. Classification (NCBI taxonomy): domain Eukaryota; kingdom Metazoa; phylum Chordata; class Aves; order Pelecaniformes; family Scopidae; genus Scopus; species Scopus umbretta. The sequence goes on along the minus strand of VZTL01062402.1, from coordinate 53,966 downwards.
ATTTATTGTAATGAGCAACACGAGACTGACACGATGCTGACACGCCAGTATTTTAGAAGTGTTTGTGTAAAATTTGGCTATAAGACACAGATGTTAGCCCCCCATATCCTATATGAATTATCTGATCATCAGAGAAAAGATCTGTTGAGAAATTCCTGTGATGGAGATGAGACTATGTTAGATTCTTGCATCGCAGAATTGTGACATATCTGGACAGCCAATTTATGCAGATTTTTTAGAAACAAAGTTATGAAGGACACTATACTGTTAACACCAGTAAACACAGCAATTTTTATTATTACTTACTTCAGACTAAGACTTCCTCTCTCTCTTCAAGTAGAATTGCTATATTTAGTATATGTAGCTGGTTAAACACTTAATTCTGTAGCTGCTGCATATTGTATTAGTCCCTGGTTTTTAGTTTATATATTCTATGACACTGACTGCCTGGTGCCCAGTTAATTACAGTTTTACATGTCCTGGTAGATGTAACATCTGCATTTGACCTATGCCATGTCCCCTATGATTTCAGTTTTATATTTTAACAAGGTGATTATGTTTAATTCATACAGATATAAATTTAAGCATTTGTTTTTCTCATAGATAAAAAGTATTTTGTAAGCACTGGAGTTTTTCATTAGATCTTATACAGAGCAGTATTTTACTAAAAATCCAAAAGGGAAGACTTTTATGTGTGCATTTTTGTAGTTTCTGATTTTTTTAAAATAACTTTTCATTGTTTATCTGCCAAGTGAAATGTTTTAAATTTGCATATGAATGGATACAGAATGTATTTTTTGTGCTGTTTAGTGTTAAGTGTGCATTTGCAGATTTTTAGCATGTAGTTGCACAAAGGACTGTGCAAAGATATTTTAAAATATGAATATATGATACACTGAAGGAGAAACATTCATAAAAGTTAAATGCTATATAAAACTTTAATGCAATAGAATAATTTTATAAATTGTGTCTGTGTCTGCTTGGATTAAATATTGAAACAAGAAACATTACTTATTTTCACTGTTTTATTTCCAGATACTATATGGGAACTTCTGTATGCTCCAAATCAAAATTTAAAGATATAAATTAAATGTCAGGAAGCCCAATTTCTGTGATTCTCAGAAGCAGCAACTGCCTACCTCTGAGCTGTTTCTTGGTGGCTTTCAACTACTACTCAGTTAAAGATAGGAAGTTTGTTAAAAAGGCTGTTGGTCACTTTGCAATTAAAAGCATTTAACAAGATAATGATCTTCCAAAATTGCTTTGACCCTTGTCACCCATTAGATGGGGGGGAAAAAAAAAAGCTACAGAAAAGGCAGTAACTTACTTTGCAGCAAGTTCAGTCGTAGTGGTTCTTAACAAGGTGCAAAAACAGCTGATGGTTGAAAAATAGGAGGAGCCATGGGTACCTGGAAGTATTTGACACCCTAATGTGAAGCCTTTTTCTGTACCTGGAGCAAAACATTGTGCTGAGGTTTTTGCTAGAGTAGAGTAAGAACCATTACCTCATTTGTAACAAGGCTTCTGAATGAAGCATATTGAAAAACTGCACTAAAACCAGTGTAATGTGTTTTAATTTCTTCGAGGGACAAATGGCAAGTTACATTTCATCATTAGATTTCCTCATCCCCAATAATAGTAGTTTTTTAAAATTCAAAATTGCCAAATTAATGTTACTATATTTTACCCTTATTTTAGAGAAGGTAAATAAATGTTTTCACCTTTGTATTGTGTCTATATACCACGTGCTGAGTTTTGTTCTCTTTGACCAGTTATCTCTAAGATTACATTCAAACTCTGCTTGTTGTTCCCTTTTAAAGTATAATGAACACTATAGGCATGCCAGGTAATTCTCAGTGTCTTTGGCTGTGAGTTATGAACTTTGTTAGGATCTGTCTGTTGCCAACTGCAGCACTGGCTTTTCATGTAGAGAGATTAGCTATTTTCCTTCTCATAGATTATTGTGTGAATTAGCCTGTTTAAAGCAACTAGCATAAAGAATGGAGTATACTCGTAGCATGGCCAGCTGCTGCAGCTTTGTCTAACAATATTCTGTACAGAACAACAGTCTGGTTGGTGTATATATTCAAGTCGTATTACTCAACATGAAGATACCAAGAGTCAACCTTGTATTTCTTAAGCTGTCTTCAGTTATTAGTCAATGGACTTTTAAGTACTGCAGTTATCCTGCAAGGCAAGTTCTGCCTCGCTACTTTTCCCATCTCAATATACAGCACTAAAGAAAATTAAAACAAATTAAGTAAAGGGATAACTTTAAAATATATCAGTTTGTGTGTAATAAATCTTGCATGGATGCTCCCATTCAAAAATTAAGTGACTTGTGTTCCATTTAGTTTAGTTTATCTGAACAACTGTATAGGTGACCCCTGAAAGTGAGGAATCTCAAAGAAGGAATGGTTACTTACAGTAAGGGATTTTTTTATTCTTCTTTTTTGAGATGTGATCTCCTTATGTATTCCATAATCAGCCTTCCTTACTACTGAGAGACAGTTATGTTCTTCTCTTTCTGTCTCTGGAAAGGGGACACAGTGACACCAAGGGCATAAGGGCAGTCTGAATACACACTCTTGGCAAAAAGAATCCCAATTCAGGTGCATGAGGACCCATGAATATTGAGACTGTAACTGATAGATATTTTGAAGAATCGGATGTCATGAGGTAAGTAGCTGTTGTTTATTAATAAAAGAATCTGTGGTTCCAACAGCAGTTCTGTGTTGCTGCCAATTTTTGACGGGGTGTTTACTCTTTCCTATAATTTACAAATTTCCTGTTTCATTTCTGCTTTGAAAGACAATACAAATCAAAGAGAATAGAAGGAGTTGCAATGCCATCAACTGCAAACTGGAAACCTGATTCTTGTTGTTTGAAAAGACACAGAAAGCATTTTATATTAAAACTTACTATTTTTTCTGGTAAAACTTGGTCAGTAAGCATTACTGCATCAGCATTGCTTTATGAAAGTTGATAATCACCCTTATTCCTGTATTTTGTGTAGTGGCAAGAAAAACAATGGCTGGCAATCAAAAGGCAAAATGTTAATTTCTGTGCCAGTAACAACAGCAATAAAATTCAAAGTTGGCAACTTTTAGCATGTTGGGGGTATGGGGTAAAGCAAGAACTGTGATTCCAGTTCAAGTAAGTGATCTATTTCAGAGTAACCTATGCATGTTTTAGATTTAGCACTAATTTGGGATAGAACATGACATTTACTATTAGCTCCTGATGTTTCTTCCAGTACATACTTACTTGAAACAGCTGAAATGCTTTGTCAGTCATTGAAACTTAGCTCTGCAGGGTAAATGGAGAGCAGTATAGGCTGCTGGAACCTCTGAACTGACTGAGCCTATACTGAGATCATTCATTCTTCTAGATTTTTCTGTGTTTAAATTTTTTTCCTTTTCCTTCCCCTTGCTTGCTTTTTTATTTTTTTTTTTTTTTTAAGTGGCTAGGTCTTATTGAAACAATAGTTTTCAAGTGCTTTTTCATCCCTTTAGCCTCTAGTATATCCATTCTCTTGTCCTTAAACTTCATTGATGCCCATTTTCCTCTCTTTATTTTTAGATTCTTTTTCCTGTGAATTTCCAGACTTTGAAATCGATGTTCTTGTAAAGAGCTTTTCAGCCCTGGATCTTCTAGGTACAAATGACCATTCCTCACATGTATATACGCACGCACACATACCCATATATATGCAGATAATGGGACTCAATCTCTTATTTTCTCAGAGCAATTCATAGTTCTGTCATTTTTAATCCACATCGTAATTCCTTAAGAGACATCCAGAGGATGATGGACGTTATCTCCTATGTACACATTGCTCATCTCCAAATGTAGTTAGGATGGGTTAAAGCATTGGCAAATAAGGAAGCATTAACAGAATAGGTACACCAGTACTTACGTCACTTGTTTTGGTAGATAAATTCTTGGCTTAAAACTTGATTGTCCTACAGTCCCCCTCATTCTCTGGCAAAGATTACTTCTGTCACAGAGCTGGCAGAAAAGGAGGACTGCTTGCACCTCAGGCACAATGAAAACCTCACATATGTGGGCACAGTTTTGATGTGCAATTCTCTAGTGAAAATGCTGGCTTAACCAGCCTCCTATTACTTGGTCCCACTGGATCACGCCAAACTGTATCGCCACGTTATGAACCATGTCAGGGAATTAATCTGATTGAAACTCTTTCCCCCATGTTATTTTTCAGCCTGGTAGTTCGCCGTGGAGCCACAAGAACAGCTGTGTTGGTACAACAGTTCGCAGTGTGAGGGCGGGATGATTTAGCAAGAGTGGAACTGCTTAAGAAACATCCCGTCGCTGCCCAAAACTCAAATCACCCATGAAGCTAAAATGCTAGATTAACTGATGTTATTGTATGTGATTCTGTCTGTTGACTTCAAGGAGAGTGGTAAATTCTGACAGGAGCACAGGAGGAACTGCTGAGAATGGTCATATGGTAAATTATTGCAGCAAAATTTGCCAAAAGGTTATTGCTTTCACTTTGGGCTGTTTGTCAAGTTTCCAGGCAAGGCTTAATGAATGATGTATGTGGGCCGCACCAACCAGTGGAGCAACAGAAATTAGCGGGCTCTTTCTTATTTAAACTGACTAAGGTGAGGTTAATGCTTTCATAATGTTAAAACTTCGTAAAATGGTAGAGCTAAGGAAGTGGGTAAGTAGAGTTTGATAAGGCAGTAGAAGGGGTAGATGCATCTTGGCAAAATAGAGGTAAGGAAGGGAAGTTAAAGAAAAAGGCATGCATTGGGTCTTGCTCTCCTAGATTCCGGTAGCTGGAATCCTGTTAGCACTGCCAGTGGCAAGTTTGATTCATACTGGAAGCCTGGGGTGAGCGAAGAGGCTCCTATGTATCAGTCGTACGACAGAAATGCACCCAAGAATACCTTTATTTAAAAGCAAAAATAAGTTACCTATTCCAAATACAGTTTAATTAATAATTTGAAAAAAAAAATTAATAATATGGTCCTAGAAAATGTCGAGATTGTGTTTTTTTTCTTGTCTGCTGGATCTGTCCAGAGCACTCCCATCTCTCAGGGCCTGTTTTAACCTGGATAGCTGGGGCAGACCCCTCTTGCTTGGCATCCTCTACTCCTTGCTGACCGAAACAGGCTGAGCATGATGATGTTGCTTACAAATATTCAATACAAATTACTCATGATGTGGGTTTTGCCATCACTGCCAATGACGGATGATCTATTTGTCCCTGATGTTCTGCTGTTTGGTTGGTTTTACTTCATAATAACTCCTTTCCTTTGCTACAGCATTGGATGGGTCCCTGGAGTGCCTCCACTCCTTCGTTTGGTTTGATATTCCAGTAAAAGATAAGACCAGTCACGCTTTCCAGAGACCAAAGAAACTGAGGATTTCAGCACACAAGATGCAGAAGTACAGGACATGGCTGCTGCAGTAATTGGTATGTGACCCCAGGTGTGTGAATTCTCTGCCTACTGGACAGTGGAAATGGCACCTGCGTGCTCTCACTCGAACAGAAAGACTAGGGTGGTAGTAGAGGTTATGCAGGCTTGTTATCAGCGTTGCAGTGCAATGTAAAATAAGTTTGGAGGGTCTCAGTACATCTTCACTTTAAATGGAATGTTTCTGGTCTGTGCTAAGACGAACTTGGGGCTTTTAGCCCTGTTGGCGATAAGATTTTTCTCTGAAGGTGACAGAGGTTTTGGGTAGGCAAAGAGTGCCTGTGTGGGAATATTATTTATCACAAAATAACATAAGCTAATACCAGATAAGTCATGTATGAACAAGATATGCCTGTCTGCAAACCCATTGCCTCCTTTATTGCATTGTTTTTATCATATTGCAAACAGAACAACAACATAAAATCTGTATTTCATAAGCCTCTCATCAACTGAGCAATTCTAATACATGCTATATAACTGAGATTATGTATGGACTGCAACTGTGCAAGTTGGTTCACGTTCTCTTTTTCCAACATATATTTGATGTTCCTTTTCAAGATGCATCGAAGTTCTTGCTAACATGTTAAACAGAGTTTAAGATTTGCATGAAGAAATAGGCTTACGGTCACTTCCAAGCAATACAGTGAATCAAAGGGGTATGCATTTGTTACATTAAGAGCCTGTAAAAGAAAAAAGTGACCTGCACCTCCATTTTCTTTTGGAAGGTTTGCTTAATCTTGCAGTGAGATGGGCCCCACTTGTATTGATACTGTAAAGACGTGAAGGATGTCTAGATGCATTTTCTCAATTTTACTTAAGGCTTCTTAGTTTTTCGATGTTTGGAGACATTTTAGCCTTTTATACTAGTTACACATGTTGAATCTTACTTAGGAAGCTATCTTCAGGAGTTCTAAATAATAATTATTTAGCAAAATTAACAGAATAATTAGTTTGAAGAAAAATAGTCTTAATCAGATATGAAGCACTTGATACCTTTCTCTGCCATATATCTATTAGCTGTATGTCAAGAGATTATAACTTGTCAAGTTATAGTCAAAGAGATGATGACTTTTTAATGAGTCGTTCCTTAGGGAGAAGAGGTAAAGCAGCCATTCCTGGCTTTCTCTTTCACATGCCTTCAGTTCCCCGTGATCCAAACCTTTGTCCCAGTGACCTCTGCGACTGCCCAGCTGAGGTGGGGAGCCTCTCCTTATGTGGCTTTCACTGTCGTCAGTATTCCTGGTTTAAAGATCCAACAACATCAGACTGTTACCCCATATAATATGCTGTTGTTGTTCATAGTGCAACTTTTTGTAAGAGGGGCCAAACAGAAGTGCAAGGGGAAGATATTTTCTGTGTATTTTTTGCTTTTGCTTCTCCTGCTCTAATTAAATTAGGAGTTAACATTAAATAATGCTTCTAATTAAACTGGGGTTAAAACTAAATTCTACTGGTACCAGTTTGGGGTTGAGCATCCTGAATGTTATTGCTCAGCTGAGACTATTTCTGGTTGTTGCCCTTAAATGGGGTGGTGTTTTTTAAACAGCAATATGGGAACATTTCTGTCACTAACTCTGTTCCAACAGTAATTGTAAACGTGGTTCCCTCTATGAAGGAAAGTGACGGCACAAGAGGATTGCTGCAGAGGGAGACTCTGTATAATTACGTATCGTTTGTTCACCGATGCTCACCACCTTCAGTGACAACTCCCAGGAGCAACCAGACCGAGTCGTGTTCCAAACACCTGCTCCTAGCTGCCATCCATCTTCCCATGGGGTAGAGCTGGAAGGAGGAATCGGCTTTAGGCAGGACCTGCACTTAGGAGCCAGCACCGTGAGGAAATACTCCCCTGGGGCTTGCCGCCGGATTCCGCCTCTTTGAAAACCGTTCGGTGTTTCATGAAGTCTTGAACGCGCATTTAGTAAATTTGCACAGAAACCGCCCCGACTTACCACGGGCTTTCCTTTTGGTGTGTTTGCTGTGTACGCGGGGCCCCGCTGCTGAGGGCCCGGCCACGCCGAGAAGGCGCCGCCGCTGCCGGCACGCCCGCCCGCCGGCCGCCCTGAGGGAGCGGG
>VZTL01062402.1:35866-46330 GCA_013400535.1 Scopus umbretta | reverse complement strand
TTCCTCCGGAGGCGGCTGCGGGCGGGGCCGAGCGTGCCCGCTCTCCCCCGAGGGCCGGGCGGGTCTGGCCTGCGGCTCTCCGGGTCCCTCAGCCCTGCGGGGTCCCGGGAGGCGGCGGGGCGCCCAGGCGGGGCGCGGGTCGGGGCTCGGCGTGGGAAGCGTTCGCAGGCGCTCCCCCGGCTTGGCTCTTCCCAGTGCGCGGGCATCGCCTCAGCCGGGTCGGAGGGGGACGGCTTCCCGAGCGCCCTGAGACCAGCCTGGGTGAAGCGAAAGCCCCACCCCGGGGGGAGCGAAAGCTCCCCAAGCCCGTGGGAGCCCCACGGGGGAGACCACCGCTGCATGTTGCACTCGCCCCGTTACCTCTCGCCGTTTGTCCCCCCACCCCCCTTCCCCTCCTACCTTCGCTTTAGTCGCTTACCGACTAATCCCTCTTAAAACCAAAGAACTTCTGTTAGCAGGGCGGACTTGCGTTTACGCACGTCCCGTTACGCAACAGTGCCGTGTAAAACGGTGTCAACTTTGGAACGTGAATTTCAGGCTGGTTTGGGTTTGCATGGCTGGTGACTTTGGGATCAAGGCAATCTCTAGAATGAACTTGTACTGTTAGCTATTGCAATGGAAAGATTGCGGCGAGGGAAGCGTGAGAAATCTGACGGATTTTCAGAGGTGGAAGGGAATGTTCTCAGTGGAGTTGACCCTCCCGCTCGCTGGAAGCCCGTCCGGCGGGTGCTCCCTGGCCTGCTGTGCCATGCTCCCGGTAAGCTGCTCGGAAGGATCAACGGCCAAGTTCAGCAGCGGAGCCAAAAGGCTGTCTGAGAAACCTGGTTTCCAGTTTGGAGCCCTGAAAGGGATTTACAGGCTCCCCAGTTCCTGGGGCTTTGGGTTTCTTGATTCCACCTGAACGGAGGAGGTCGTCTAGAGATCACGCACCCACGTTCAACCCTGTTTTAAAAGTGACAAATGCTGTTGTTTCTCCTCTTGCAGTAGATTCAGAAAATTAAGAGCAAATAAAAGCAAACCCAAATGTGTTTGCGCAAACTTGCAGAAGAATGCTGGTTTCTGCAAACTAGGGATGGTAACAATGCTGTGTCTCTTTTGTGAACAGGTGGAATCGCTTTATCCTCGTCATGGCTGGGTTGAATTAGATCCTGAAGTGCTGTGGAGTCAGTTTGTTAGTGTCATAAAAGAGGCTGTGCAAGGTAATGGCTTATAAAGTTTGAGAAGTTAATTATTCATCAAAATTAGTAAAATTAGTAACAATTAGATAATAAGGGTGGGTTTTTTTAGAAGTACTGAAAATTCATCACTGAGCACAGGTCTACGATACGCTTTAAGGCCTGTTCAATCATTATGTAGAATAGGACACTTCAGTTACTTTTTTTTCTTTCAGTGGGACCAGATTAGGATTGAAGTAGAACCAGAAGCGGTGTGCATACTCGATTTACATGTCAGAGACAGCACCTTGTTGCTCCAGCTTTTTGTATATGTGTATCCTTCCCCAGTGTCTGTCTTCCTTCCTCCGGATGCCTCTGTGTATGAACAGAGAGTAGGCTTGTTTCCCCTTCTGATTTCCCATTATTTTACTGCTGCTTTGTGTGCGCTGTTGTGAGTGTGTGAGAGAATGAAAGCAGGACGCTGCATGGTTGTGCTCGCTTGATTACAACCCAATATTCCCACTTTCCCCATTGAAACTACAAACAGTTCTTGCCATCTAATTTCTGTATTACTGATCTGTTCTATTTGTACTTTAGCCTGAAATTTCCTAGTACTGCACACACTAAAACACTCAGAACTCCCTCTTCTGCCGAACTTCTGAAGTTTTATTCCCCCCCCCTGCTTTTCTGGGTTCTGCTATAACCGTGCACTTACTCTCTATAACTCCCACAGCTTTGCCGTTATACCAGCACCAGCATTCTGCGATCCAGCATGGATCACCTTCTGTGCCACACTGATGCTGTGGACTTGTTGGTTGTGCCCAAACTCGCTTTCTCACAGTGCCCCAACCTCCTTGTCATGTGTGTGTGCGTCATACTAATTTCTTTCAGTGCCTAAAGTTCCTCCTGGTCAGGCACTCTTGCAGTTTGGTCTCCAAGGGTTGTTCTGCCTCCAAGCCTGTCTCAAGGCAAACCCGCTTTTATCTCTTCATTTAGAAGGCAGTCTAGGGGACAGGGAAAGTAACCACTACGAGGTGTAAGCTGCAGCTGATTATTTTGGGCTCTTGTTCTGTTTTCTCAGCAGCGACAACTGTTCTGTCACAAGAATAGCAATGCCACCTCAACCCCTGAAGACCTTACTAGCTTCCTTCACTCCCATTCTGTGGGGCAAATCAGGAAGCAAGATTTTTCAGCTAGTTTTAAAAGGGGAAGCTTTTCTTCTGGCCAAGCTGTGCGCACTGTCAGCAAGTCATTTTTAAGTGGTTGTGTAATGTAAGTAAGCATAAGTCCATGCTGTTGTCAAAAGAAGCAGGCCCACTGTCCTTCTTACAGGGTTGTTTCAGGTCTAGAGCAGGTTCCTGAGTCAAATCACTGTGTAGTTGTTTATGTCAGCAGAGCTTCACGGATATTAGCGTCAGCATAAGAGAGGGTGTAGCAATGACTGTCTGGAAGCAGAAAGCAGGCATAGGAGCACTCCAGTTTACAGGGCTTGTGGAGCTAAAGCATGTGATTCCGTGCACTGGATGAGCTGATGTAGGTCATTACTACCTAAAGGTGGAAACTGCTTCTGGCTGCATGGTCCCACCCCTATCTCACACTCTGGTACTCATGCAACCATTCCAGGAGACAGCTTAGTTCACCAGCTTACCTAAAAAGTATCTGTGCTTTGTCTTCTGTTTTGTTTTTCTCTTTAATGGAAGTTAGTTCTACTGTCATTGGTGTCTAGAGAACATGATAGTCGTCACAGGAAAAGTGGTGGGAGCGTGCAGCTTGTGGAGATGGGGAGGAGCAAGGTGTGCCACTCTAATCCGCAGTGAGCTGCGCAGTACTGGTGTGGCTTTGCCTTCGGTTTAGACCCAGCTGCTACTGAGAAAGAAATACTGCTGTTCTCAAGCCACCCACTTCCAGGTCCTCCTCCCGTATGATCCTACTACCAGCAGCACTTGTGCAGCCAGTTGGAGCAGGTAGCCTTGTGAAAGCACTGATTTCATTTCCAGCTGATTGAGGGCCTTGATACCACTGCCTGTGTGAAAGCAAGGACCAGTGTAAGGGAAGGTGCAGAAGCACATGTAGAGGTCAGCAGAGCAAGACATGCCCACTCTCTGCGAAACCCCTTCTGTAACTGTCACTCTGAGGCTGTTGGTTGTAGAGTCTGCAGTATATGCTTATGCAAATGAGTAACTTTGCACATGGAAGTTAACATAAGAAAACATATGAGCAGGACCTACTTAACCTGTGATTTGTTCGAGTAGCAGGATTGAGAGCCCTTCAGGGTAACAGTACTTTGGACAAAATAGGTAGTCTGTGGACTTTCTTAATGTGTATTTTTTTTTTCACATAATTTTGTTTCTGGTAGCATGCAAGTACTTGGGAAGCTGAGCAGAGCTGCTTTGAAAATAGCTGTGGACAGAGTACATTATCTACAGTTATTTATATTAGAAAAAATGTTCTGTAACAGTTATTTGAAGGTAAGGTTTAACAGCAAAATTGGTGTATACCCAAATATACGTTTTAATACTTCTGAATTTGAAGAATACTTTGTTGCATTCAGTGATACGCGATTTAAGCAGATTTATTCTTGGGACTTTTGAAAGATTGCTTAAGGAATATAATATTGAAGGTGACACATCATTATTACAGTGATGTAAAAAATCATGACATATTGACATTAATATTTTTACTGCCTACAGAATCAAATCTAGTTTTGTTTCTTTACAGAATTTCTTTCCGTAAGTTTGTATAGGTACTTACTCCTTCTGTTTGTGCTTTTGTTCACGGTCATCCACGTGAAATGCACATTTTCATTGATTATATAGGCCTAAGTAACCTGCCTGCCTGTCCCTGGGATTGTTCAAGCAAAGTATCAACAGGCCTTTTGGAAGGTGGAAAGGGTCAGAGTGCCACAACTGCTTTTGTAAAATACACAGGTTTATTCACCTGGTTTGGAATGGGTTGGTCTGACTCGGAGTCTGCTGATATTTCACTGCTCTGGCCACTTAGTCGGCCAGTCTGGACAGATTTATAGTCTCTTAAATTATTAATTTCCTAAGAATTCTATAGGTTTTATAGTTATATTGGAAAAGTTGTATTTTTGTTTGTTTCTTCCAATAAATGTTGTTTTGTTGTTGTTGTGTGGTTTGTTTTTGGTTTTTAGCTGCGGGACTTCACATGAGGCAAATTGCTGGTCTTGGCATCTCAACGCAGAGAGGAACTTTCATTACATGGCACAAGTATGTATGTTGCATGTTGTTCAAAATGAATTTGTGTTCATAGAAGCAGAGTGTAGAAACGTTGATCTCAGTCAAGTCACAACCTGAAAGCAACAAATATCAGCAACTCATGTTCTCTTGTGTTTGCACAGCCACACCTTACAGCAGTTCAGAACAGCTTGTAAGTGTATGTCCTTCTTGTTTTGTTCTTAGTGCTTTGGAAGAGATGAATACAGAGATATTTTTTAATCGTGGTGAGAAGCCTCACACTCAAAATGTCTACGTGTCTTATTAGTAATTCCTCAAATCCACCAGGATATGCTCTTATTTTAGGAATTGACCTAGTGTTAAATGTCCTGACTGGAAATGGTGAATGATGTTGAATTTTTTTGGGCAGTATATGTTCTGTAGTTTTAAATGGGAATTTTCAAATACTGTTTTTCAGGAGGACAGGGAAACCTTTTCATAATTTCATAAGTTGGCAAGACTTAAGAAGTGCTGAACTTGTGAATTCATGGAATAAGTCTCTTCTGCTGAAGGTAAAACTGTGCTAAGCTAGTTACTGCTTGGACATACTAGAACTGTTTCATTTTTACAAAGAGTAAGGGCAATATATGAAATATTGCAAGTGTCCTGTTAACATGTTAATATGGCGTGCTGTGGCCTAAAAAACATTTAACTGAGCAAGATTAGCATGATGATAGTACCAAGAAAAAACACAGTACTGATAGCCTGAAGGTAATTAATTATGGGAAAAGGTATCTGTAGGTCTAGCACGCATTTTGTTACATTTTAGTCTCTTTGTTGTATTAAAACGTTGCATGTTAACACTGCTACAGCATTATTTTTGGATATAACTAGCTCTTGGTTGGCAGTGTTTTGTTTGTATTTATTTATTTATTTATTTATTTTTAATGTGCTCTTTGCTCGGGTTATCTATAGAAGGTACATTTTATGCTGCTTATGGCTTGTGCTTCATACCTGTAGAAGGGAAAGATTTGCTCTAAGTGGAAAACTGAAGTTACTTTTCCTGTAAGTGGAAACTAACTAGCACACTCACAATAAGAAGTTAACTTCATAGTTTTGCCACTGATTTCTTTTGGGAATGAAAACTTGATTAACGATTAAATTTTGGTTAATCTAGTAAAACATGATTGAGCCTGCCTACTGTAGGAGAACTTTCACTGGAATAACAGTATGTAACTGTCAACCGCATCATGCATTGTGCTTGTGTAGGTGACCTGTCTTTGCAGTGCAGAGCAGTCTATCAGCGCGCCAGCAGAAGTCAGTAAAACAGACTTGCTTAGTGCAGCTGCTCTTTCCTGTGGTATTTATTGTGGGAAGGCTATCTGCTGAAATCCTATGTGAGGATTCTCTAACAGAATTATAGCTTTCTGAATCTAATCTCATGTCAGCAACTTTCCTCTGTGTTGTCACCCTTTAAAGATAATTGATCAGAAACCTTTAAAGGGAGACATTAAAAATTGAGTAACTGTTTTCTTTTGAAACAGGTAATCCATGTTATTTTTACAGTGCTTCATTTCTTGACTGGGAATGATCGGTATTTGGCACCAAGTTTTCTTACTTTTTCAACACAACAAACTTCTATGAAGTTGTCGTGGGTTTTTAAAAACATACGTGAGGTAAGCTGGAAGGGGAAAGAGAAAAGCTTTCTTAAGTCATAATAATAGCTAATGGCTTAGGTTGTTTTTAACCTCTTGAGTTTTGTCTGTCTTGTTCTTTTCCTCAAAACAACCAGAATGGAAGACTTTCATCTGTGTTAATGTTCAAAGCCTGTCTACCTGAATATCTACTCATGGTTATATAACTTTTTCCTCTGATTCTGGAAATGTGTAGTAGTAAAAAGTTTTCTTCGTACATAAAAAATATAATCAAATCACCTTATTTCACTTTATATAATTATACAATTAGTAATTGTACTTTGTTTTAAAGTTGTTTGCACTCTGGTTCTGCATGACAGTTGTATTTATTTTCAACTGGAACTCTTATCTTTCCACTCTGCTTTATTCCAGTGTTTACAGTTTCACAAATAATATTGTTCTGAACAACCAAACACTGAAATTTATTCTGCATTTTGTTGTAGCCTAAACTGGAAACTATATGTAAAATAAGTTGTGGTGGAATAATCTAATGGACTAATGAGCACTGAACTATTTGTTGCTGTATTCTTTGCTCTAATCCTTACCGTTTTCCTTGTTTCTTCCTATTGTATTCATCTTACTGTCTCTTCCTATTGTATTCATCTTCAGTCATCTTATTTTCTATGTTAATTTTCAAGTTATTTTTGAAGAAAATGGTTCTCATCAATTTTCTACCCTGTGCAAAGAAACCCCAAAATCATTTGAGTTTCGTCTGGTATTTTCTGTCACAAAACTAACTATTGAGAAGGTTAAGTGTAATTTTTTTACTGGCATGTTTTGGTTGGACCTTTTGAAAATGTGATGTGTGAATTTGGAGGATTATAGAATTGAAGGTTACGCAGCTGCTGAGTTTTCAGTGCGAGATGAACATTCTCCTACATTTTGTCAGGCACTGATACTTAAAATATGTGACTATCAAACCATGAAGCTCAAAAATTCGTGGCTCTTAATTACAGAGAATAATGTATTCAGTCATGTTTTGAATGAACTAGTTTGTGCGTTCTTTTTCTGAATTCTGTAGTTGTACACAGTATCAGTTAGTAGAAATTAGATGAAACCTGAATTTCCCATTTTAAAGGGGGGAAAATCCCAAGGAAAATAACATTTTGAACTCTTTACAGACATCATAAACCAGAAAGTGATGGCTCTGTCTTTATTGTTCTTAAGCACATATTTTAAAATACACTTATTTCTTCTATTTCTGTTAATTTTCTATTTAAGTGCAGTACGCAGGACCTTGTTTTCTGTATTCACCACTCCCTACCAGTGTTATAATTGTGACTATAAAGTTTCCCTTCTCAAGGCTCTGATGCCACCGCAGTAGAAGACTAATTGCTTTTCTTTCCTTAGCAGCAACTGTAAGAAACTGTGCTTGTTGTCTTTTAGGAGCATGAACTGCAGCATAACACTACTTATACAGCCGACTTGCCCGTTTTGAGAAGGAATACTGGCAATGAGAGACTTACTTTCTGGGGACATTATCATTAACCACAACGAAAATGACAAAAGGAATCAGGAAAATATGTTCCTCTTTATTGTACCCAGTTGTAAATACTTTTTTGTATCTGTATTTGTTCCCAGGCTGAAGAAGCTGCCAAAAAAAATAACTGCTGCTTTGGAACAGTTGACACGTGGTTACTGTATAGGTTGACTAAAGGTGAATGTTACAGTTCCTTTTAATAAAACATACTGGAATCTAAGTAATGATGTTCATGACTGTCATTGATATTTCCTAGAATTCAAATACTTTTTTGACAATTTGTGGGTTTTTTACAATTGATGAATGTTGTAATATAAATACTGTTTTAAAAAAATTAACTTCTGAATTAATTATTCTTTGGGCCTGCCTGGAACAGTCAGAAAGGGAAATAATTTTTCAGTGCAATCAACCTTTTAAGCTTTTAAGATTTAAAGAGGACTACCAGCACTAATTGGCCTTGATTGAAAAAAAAAGTACCTGTGAAAGAAAAAGAATTGTTACAAATGTGGAAGAATTATAAGTTTCTGTCCTGAGGGCTAATGCCTGAGCAATTGGATAGATTATGATAGATAGTGGTGCAGTCAGTGTTGTACGTGTTGTCAAAAGTACTGGCTCTCTTCTAGCCAGTTTAATGAAGGTAAAATAAAGTAATTAATATGTACACATTATAGTGAGTGGCAACTAAAGTTTGTGTGCTCATTGTATCATTATGGCTTTGCCTATAGACAGTTTGTATTTCATGTGAGCCACTGAGAATTTTAAAGAATAAGTATGCTTAAAATGACTCTTAAATATTTGGATAGCTAAAATCTTACTTTGTTCTTTTTTTATGTTAGGTTCTGTGTATGCTACAGATTACTCAAATGCTAGTGCTACAGGCGTTTTTGAACCCTTTATGGTATGTGCTGTTCTGAAAAAACGTTGCTATTAATTGTGCTTCAGAGAGTTGCTGACATTTTTACTTTTTCTATATTATTTTAGAAATCTTGGAACCCCACTTTGTGCAATTTACTTTCCATTCCAATGTCTATTTATCCTCCAGTGAAAGACACAAGGTAACTATGAAGGCACATTTAAAAGAACGTGATACCTGTAAAATTGTGATACCTTTAGAACGTGATACCTTTAGAAAAATACTACATAATCTGCACAGGCAAAGTAATATATACACAAAAAACCCCATTAAATTATTTTTATATGTAATGCTTTCTCTAAAATAAATGGGTAGCATTGCCGTTCATAAGTGATGCAGACCCAGGCCTTATATATCTAGACTTCATTTTAATAAAAACGTCGATTTAGTTTTGTGATGTTTCTCCATAACATTTTTTTTTTTTTTAAGCTTCAACTTCGGATCATCTGACTCTGAAATATTTGGGGTACCTATTCCAATAATGGCAGTGGTGAGTCAAAATGTTTCCTTATTTAAATCTGTATATTTGTACATATATTGTTTTTATCTAGCTTTGAATTAATACTTGTTTGTTTAGTAAGTATTCTCTATTCCTTCTGTATGACTTAACTACTGTAGAATTGGTTGTTGAATTTTTCTCCAAAAACTCAGTTTACAACCTTAGGGGGAAAGGAGGAGAGACAAATGGGAAGGGATTTCTAGAGGTTGAGGTCCATTAACATTAGACAACCAAAGGATTAAGCACTGAATGTAGGGCTTAACAGAGCTGGGCTGTGCTCTGAGCTCTGGTTAAAAAAGCTCTCTGGCTTAAAATCAGTTGTTCTATATCAAGTTGTGCAATGGGGTCCATCCTGGCTTGACTTCAGTAAGACTCTACACAAATGTAAGAGTGTTTGTTAATAGGTCCACTTGTGGTACCTTTTATTTCTTTCTTTTTTTTTTTTCACTAAAAATAAATGGAGAATAACATGTTCTTGCCTCAGTAGTTAGGATTTGGATAAGAAAAAACATTATTTTTGTAATGTGATGGTTTGTGGAAAAATCTGCTTGAATTGAGCTAAATGGAAATAATAATCATCTATCTAACATGAATTTCTCTTGCTATTTTTAAAGAATTGTAGACTCAATTTATCTGTAAATTTACTGTTTCACCAAGGCACAAACACAAGTAAATACATTTAATAGCCGTCATAATTGTTGCAAAATTGAGCATTGAATAATTTGGTACAGGAAGGGTAGCAGGGAAAAAAGAAGACCTCAAACTTCAACTTTCTGTTTGGGGGAAGAGGAATTCAAGCTAAGCTACTCTGTTCTGCTCCCTGGTGTTGCAAATGCCCCATTTATCCTTGTCAAACATAAAATACTTCTTTTGTTTCCATAACATATTATTCAGTGTTGCAAGCAGTACAGATGTTCACGTTGTGTCAAAACCTTGTGTGATTTGATTCTAGTGATAAATCTGAGTGTCGGAATGGCCTGCAAATACTTAAGAAATTGTATACGAGTCATCTCTTAATGCTTAGTTTGTTTCTGAATGGCTATTTGTATTCAGAACTCTGAAGTATTTGAATTGATATTTTAAAATCCAGCAGCTTTGTAGGCTGTAGTTGGCAGCTAACGTGTTGTATTGTTTTTGTTTGTACTACAGGTAGCTGACCAGCAGTCAGCCATGTTTGGGGAATGCTGCTTTCACCCAGGAGATGTTAAACTGACAATGGGAACAGGTTGTTTTTGGAATGTGAATACTGGAGAGCATCTCTTTGCATCACGGAGCGGTAAGCTAGTGAAATGTTAGTTTTAGAGTATTTCGTGTTAGTTGACAGCTGTTAATGATGAGGGTACAAAAAGGGGTAAAACAGGGGTATGCTTTTCCTTCTGTCTTGAACTGTATAAAAACAGCTTGAAAGTGTTTTCAGAACAGCAGACTGGAAATTTTTATTTAGAAATGTAGATCTTGGTTATCCTGAAATACACTTCTCAAGAAGAGAATTTAAGTAACATGACTAATAGTTATGTCTGCTACCTGCATCCCTCTTTTTTTTTTTTT
>VZTL01062402.1:13546-26060 GCA_013400535.1 Scopus umbretta | reverse complement strand
TTTTTTTTTTTTTTTTAAACACATTAGCATTTTCTTAGTTTACTTTATAAATATGTGTGTGTGTGTATATTTTATAAGCATGAAATTCATACTTCTGGTATGCGTTGTCGTAATTGATAATTAGTACAATACAACTGGAAAGGATTGCTTAAATTTAAAAATTACTGTCTACAGTGAAAATGAGATTTAACATTGTCACAAACCAGGTATGGACCAGCAAACTAAGATTTTGTGATAAAGTTCATCAGAGGAATGGAGGGATGGAGAGGAGATTCATCAATCGATCCTCCAGTTCTCCTGCAAAAAAAAGGACAACTTAGTGACCATTAGAATTTTAGTTGGACTCTGTTTATCAGTGTCACTGAAAACAGGCTGTAGTATAAATTAATAAAAAGTATTACCATCCTTTTCAGTGTCACTTTTAGAAGTCAGTTCATCTTTCAGCAGTTCAGGAGTGTTTAAAAAAAAAAAAAGTGTGTGTGTGAAATCTTGCTATAGAACAGCAATATCAGTGTGCCCTGTCCTAGACACTTAAAGTCTACACTGTATGTATTTTAAAGAGAAGTCATACGGGTTAGTGTTATTTAGTATGTCAGATTTGGAAGAAGTCACTTAAACCTTTTTCCTGTTGAAAGAAGCTATTTAAACTGTTCACTGAGTTAGCTAAAATAATAGTATATACATCTTACATATTGTTTTCAATTTTCTCCTTTCACTATGCTGCCTGTAATTGTCGTAAGTTATTTTTTTTCTTATTCTTTGACTCCTTTCTCAAAAGCCTACAAATGTAATTCACTGAACTCATGGTAAAATCTTTTCTGTAGGTTTCTGTGAATGACCCATATTTGTGTGCCTCTTTCATGGGGCTGAAACCTTCTACTACCAGAAACCATCTTGTACGAGCCATATTGGAATCTGTAGCTTTCAGGTACTGCTTACTTAATTATCTTGCTTATATTTTCTTATGTTTGCTTTTATTTTGATCAGCAGTGTTAAATTGATACATGGACTTCTGCAGTTTGTAAACTATGAATGGTAGTAATCCATTACTGTGACACTGAAAAGGAGTTTTAGCTGCTTTCCTCTTTTTTCTTTAACATTTTACAAATAAACTCATGTATATTTATTAGTTCAGAGTTTTGGTATTAAGTAACCACATGGGGATTCTTAAATTATATTATTTTCTGCATGTTCTAAAAATATTTTCTGTTTAAAGTTTGCCTTTACTCTCCTGACAGTGTTTTGTCAGAAGCTGTAGCCCATTCCAGCT
Organism: Scopus umbretta; assembly: GCA_013400535.1. Taxonomy (NCBI): domain Eukaryota; kingdom Metazoa; phylum Chordata; class Aves; order Pelecaniformes; family Scopidae; genus Scopus; species Scopus umbretta. Next base: position 24,790 of record VZTL01062402.1, on the reverse strand, counting down.
GTGTTTAAAGCGTCCCTCAAGCTGGAAGTTTTCTATCAGGTCTTTGGCTAAAGTTTGAATTTTTGGTATTTTACAAAACACGGTAATAGGCATCTTAAACATCTTTAAAGATGTGAATGGGCAACAACTTCCAGATCTAACTATCGAGGTTAAAGATATTACTGCTAGTCACTGATGATACCACATCAGCAGCACACTATGGAACAGATTGTTTCTGCTTTGCAAACCCACCCAGCATGCCTCAAACTGAAGTTGAATGTGGTTTGAGCCTGGCTCACCCTGCACTGTGGCCAATTAACAAACACTCATATGATTCCTTCTGTGTAGTCAGCAGATCTGCTTTGGGCATAATAACCTTCTGTAAAGAGCCAAAAATTATGTCTGGAGGAAGGTAACATTCTGAATTGCTGCAACTGTTTCTAATGTTTTTTCTAATGTTTTTTCTGCACTGTAAGAGGAACATCCAATGAAGTAATTGCTAAACTGAAGTATGGGTCTCTTGAAAACAGGGATGTTTAGAATCTCACCTCATTCAAATACCTAACTAGAAAAGGGGTAGAGATCCTTTGTGTTTGTATTTTCTCCCATTAAATGAAATTGTTTCAAAACAAGTCAAACTTGCAGCCTTCAGATATTCCCTTTAAAGAACAACTGGATAAACTCTGATTAACATTCCATCAGCCTAACTTTCCTCATTCTAAACCATTTGTTATATCAACAATTGCATCTTGTCTGTAGAAACCCATCAGCAATTTCAGGTGGGAAACATGTACCTTCTATGGTGATTTGCTATAGAATGGGCCTTGATTTAGCCTAGCCATACTTGTGCCTTAGTAATGATGTATAACAAAGACCAGTTTCAGTCTTTTTTTTTTTTTTTTCCTTTTGTTTTATTTATGCATTCTGGAAACTTGTTAGCTATTGCAGCAGTTCTGATACAACTGAGGCATTTTTTGCCTTGTATTCTATTTTCTGACTATGTAGATACTGGAAACAATTTATGGAATATCTAATGCTTAATTCAACTAAATATTTTTTTAAAGAAACAAACTGCTTTATGATATCATTGTGAAGAAGGTACGCATTCCTCTTCAAACTATTCGGTAAGTTCCGTATAACTTTTAAATTTTATAAATGGGAGTTTCATTTTAAATAGGTGTGAACTTTATTATGCATTTTATCTTACTGTAAAAATTCTGCTGCTGAGAAAGATGATTACCAAGTCAAATGTTAATGTAACTCAAGTGGCAGTAGAGTCTACCCACAGAAGGGTTGGTTCTTAATTAAACTATTGGCATTAGTGATTGTCAGTAGATGAGTACTTAATTGCCCTAATTATTTGGAAAAAAAAAAAAAGGCAAATGCATGTTTTCAGGTAGCACTAGAATGCATGTAGCAATGCCTACCACAAAGGTAATTCTACGCTTTATTGTCATTCTTTCATACTGAAATTTTTTGTGTTGGGTCTGTCACAGACTGAATATTTTTTGAAGATGTGAGTTAAAACTATCTATTTGTGAGGGAAAGAGGAAGAATACTTTTGCAATTCAATTGTTAAGACATTGGTTTTGCTTCAGTCTTTAAAGAAGCAAATCAAATTCAGTGAGGTAACTGTGATTCCTAGAATATGATTTTCGCAATGTCTTGGAAAAATTGAGCTGAATTATGCATTGCTGGAAACCTACGTTGCACATTTCGGTAGGTGCTTGGTTTGGGCACACCAGTTGTCTTAGAGCATCAAGCCCTCTCATGCTGAGGAAGCTGTCCAGAATTTCTCCTTCTGGCAGCCAGGGGTCATCGTGATACCACGGTCAAGAACAGAGGGGAGAGCATTCCTGTCCCTCTTGTGGCTTTTGTCCTGATGCCTATGCAAAGGAAGAAGTGGACTGGCAGGCATGTAGACAGTTGAGAAATCAGAATTTTGAGTAGTGGAAGAAAGATGAAAGTGCAAGGTGGGGGGAGGTAAAAGTTTCTGTCTTCCATCATGTACTGGGATGGAGTAGGCAAAGATGAAGGAAGAGCCAGGCTTGGGATTTTAATGAAGAGGAAGAGGTCAAAAGTATTGGAATTTGTGATTCCTTAGGAAGCTTTTTTACACAGAAAATTGCATCCAAAATTTGAGGTCACATTAAGACTGCAAATTGAAAAATGGGAAATGTGGAAGTACTGCCTAGGGAACGTTAGAATTCTGATCCCATTTACGTTGCAATGTAAACTTTAAATTGTATGATCATGTTCTGTTTTATTCATTAACGTAAAATTGCTGTTTCATAGAGTGCCTATAATAGTTAACTATTCAGTATCAATTGCGATCAGTAGCAATTCAGCTTGTGGATTAAGCATTAGAAGATAACGAGATACACTTAATGGCTTTTTCAGTAGGGTTGTAAACTGCTCTCCCATCTTTTTGTCTGCACATCTTTAGTATCTATCCATTGCCTTTGATTTTTTTCATTGTTGTTTTTATCCCATAAATATGTTCATTCCCTTTTTAGCTATTGTCCTCTATCCATCCTTTCTTCCCAGTGTCTGGCTCCTACAAGCTCCTACCAAGTCGTTGTTTTCGTTAGTCCTTTACATTCCTATTACTTCTTTTTGCTTGTCTCAACACCATCAAGGAAAGCACGGGGAAGGAACCCTCGTTTTTAGTCCTCCTGTCTGATGTTGTAGCAGTCTGCTGCAGCCTTTACAAGAATGATCCTGGAATTCTGGAATGTCACCTATTTACTTGTTCTGCGAAATAGCACATCCCCAGTCAAATGGCACATACGCATTTTGAGCTAGAGGATGAACTGTACAGATTCTTCAAAGAATCTTCAAAGCTAGCAGCAAAATTTAGCTAAATGTAAAACTGAGTATTTGGAGATTGTCTTTCTTTTTTCCCATTGTAACTTGAATCAAATGGATGTCTTGTTTTTACGGAAGAAGGAAAATGCGTGTCACTGGCATTAAGAAAGTGACTTTGCCAGTTAAAGGTTTTTATGCCATAACGTAGAGGTGGTAACCCTGCTTAACTGTATGTACAAACAAGCAAAACCCTATAACATCACTAATCAGTGTCTCCTGATTTTACTTTTAGAAACAGCCAAAACGTTTCTGCAAAAGTTTTCTGAGGCATCACATAGTGTAGAAGATTTCTAAGCAACTGTTCGGTTTTATTACCAAACACTTTCTATAGTAATAAACAGTAGATGGCTTTACTGCACCACATTTGATAGAGTAACAGCTCCATACCCAGCTGGTACTGGAGTCCAACAGCGTAATGAACCAATCTATGACAATTCAAAGATTGCTTTTTGTTATACTTATTTTTTGTTTGCAAGAGTAACTACTTTGCACCACTAGTAATCACTCTCAGGTTATTAAAGATCAGCATTGATACTTCTAGCCTTCTCCATTAAAAGGGTCTTCGATGTGATGGAATTAGGAAAATAGATAGACGGAAGCCTCATTCTCATCTTCCTCATAAAAAGAAGCAACTGCGACAGCATTTTAGCTACCTAGTACAAAGATTTGGTAGTAATGAAAAAGTACTTTTCCAGATCGGAGAACACTTGAAAGGGTTCGTTTAACATAATGGTTTTGACTGTTGTCATGTTGTGGTGATAACTATGTGAAGGTTCTGTTATAAACCCCAACATTTCAACCAGGATGATGTATAGTTGTAGAAGTCAGAGCTTTCAAAGCTTTTGGTAATGTGTCTGTCCTGTGTCCCTGTCTGTCTACCATTCTTCCCCCAGTTTATAGGCATTCTTTTTTCGCCTCTAGATTTTCCCATAAAATGGAAATGCATTTGTGCATGAGTTGCAGGAAGATTTGTGCGTAGGTGTGAAACCCCAGAAGTTGCTTTCTGAAATGCTGGCAATAAGCATTTGAACTAAATGAATTTTTTTAACTACTTCTTTCCCTCTCTCTATAGAGCTGATGGAGGTGTCAGTAATAATAGTTTTGTCATGCAGATGACTTCAGATTTAATTAATAAGAAAATAGAAAAACCTGCAAATACAGACATGTCTAGTCTTGGTGCAGCTTTTCTAGCAGGCCTTGCTTCAGGTATGTGTACATTTACAGGGGTTTTGGTTTTCCCTTCGTAATGCATGTTTGTAAATATGGAGTAAAAAAAATCAGAAAAAAACAGAGCATAACTTAAAATAATTGTCAAAACTCCCCAAAGGATTACTTCAGCCATTTTTATGGGAATCCAAGGTAAGTAGTGTTTATGTTTCTCTGTGTAGTGCTTTGTACCCACGTACTTGTATTTGATGGACTGAAGAAACAGACGATAACATCATAGGTAAACCAAATCAGGGGCCTTATTTGTACTCAGTGTCCCAATTGGTGAGCAGTTGTATGTTCGTTTAGTTTTACATAAATGAATAGTGACAGTGAGTTTAATGTGAAAAGTATCTGCAAATATGTTTGTAAGATTCATTTACATTTAGAAGGGTATACTACTGGAGAAGGAAGAGGTGAACCCTATCTTGCTGCCTCCCTCTTTCTTGACCCAGACACTCAGCATCCCTTCCCATATTTGCGCTGCCTTGAGCGCTGGTCGGTGGGGATGGGTCATGTGGCAAGGAAGCTGCTGTACTTACGTGCAGCCGCGCCATTCCTACTGAAGCTGTATCCTGTCCTCGGTGAACCGGCTCTTTATTCTTTAAGGTTTTCACAGAAATAAACACAATGGAAGTACAAAATAAATTATTAACAGGGAAAAAAAAATCCAGCTCTACTCACAGAGAATTGTTGTATATAATTAACCGGACTTAAAACTACAAGCTGTTAATGGCTTTGCTCAATGGAAGTATATTTTGTAGGTGGATATCAACTTCATTCTGTTGCTTTGATAGGTAAACAACACAACTGTATGATAAAAACTGTATGCTCAGGTAGGACTTATTCAGCAATTAAAACTGTAAGAAAGCTGCAGCCCTTGACAGAAAAAGAATGATTCAGTAGCATAAATCTGAATATATAACAGCAGCTGTTTCCTGCCATTTATGCAATTTTTCAGACAATAGGAAAGCAACTAGTGCTAAGTCTTGGTTTCTGTGGCCCTTCGTTGAGAGGGATCTGCAGCCGAAAGCACAGTGTGAATGTAACCTAAGGGAACTTCAGTGTAGCAGAGCTGTTCCTTGGAAACCATCCCAGTTAAGCAGATGTGCTGTTGTCAGGATTCCAAACAAGTGGATGCTATTGGAAAGGAGTCTCACAATGTTAAAAATATGCTTCCCTCTGAGAAAGTTGTTGGTTGAGTAAAGAAAAGCTGTCATGATTTCTTACTGTGTTTCTGCTTTGGATCTCTTGGAAATAAATTAAAACAACTAAAAAAAAACATATTTGCAGTTGAGCTTGAGAAAGAACTTTCTGTTTATAGGGTTTTGGACGGACAAAGAACAACTAAAGAAGCTAAGGCGAATAGAAGCAGTTTTTGAGCCCCAGAAGGACTTGGAGGAATACAAACCTGCTATGGATACCTGGCTACAAGCAATGAAACGCTCCCTGCACTGGTAGAAATTGGCATTTTAATTATAGAATTAAAATATTTTAATTTGTATTTATAAAATCTTGACATTAGCAGGACAGTAAAAACCATAACTGAAATTTGTGACAGTATATATATAAAGTTATACGGTACTTCAGTTACCCCCCTGCTGCTAGATTACTTACCACACCATAATGAACCTTCATATCATCCCTATGACAGCTGTAGTCCAGCTGCAGCACTTGTGTCCCTTCAGTGACCTCCTTTGGGTGGCCCAGCTGCTTGAATCCTACCATGTACTAGAGATGGGGAGTTTTTTCCTGTGATGGGTTTTCTACTGAGGAAATCGCCTCCCTTCTGATCTTGAAAATCTTTGGTATGTTAATCATCGAGGAAGGGTAAAAGGCATATGTACTTCCCTAGGCATTTCTAAGAAATGTAAAATGATTGTTGGGGGGGTGGATTGTGATGAACTTGATTGTGTACAAAGATATTTTCTTATTAGTAGCCTTTTACCACCTTTTGATTGACTTTCTCAGGAAGCATTTGACCCAGCTCTGTGATGACACTTTTGTGCCCTAAGTTAAGATGAAATACAAAAGCAAATGGGCTTTCAGTGCTCCCTTAAACAACAAAAATCCAGGGTTTTTGTAGATGATGGTTCCTATCTAGCTTGTAGCTCAATTTTTTTTAAATTTTATAAAGACCAAAAGCTATATTATCTGGTATAGCTAATGCAAATACATTAAAAGTAGTTACAGGTATGCTATCTAACTTGCAAAAAAATCTGTAACATAGTATTTTCAAGCCCATTGTTAAATCCCATTATTATTGGCTAAAAGGAGGTCAAAAGTCTATTTTTGAAGCTATGAATTACTTTTATTTTTTTTAAACAAATAAATTATAATTAAAGAAATGTGTAGTTAATTATTCTTATGTATTTGTTTATCACTAATCTTAAATTATAATTTTTTCAGGAGTTTGTATAAATCAGTTTCAAAAATGTAAAATTATTAAACATTTTCATTTCAGAATAATGTAAAATCAAGTTGTGGGTGATTGTGTTCAACAGACACTGGAGACGAGAAATGTCTATAGATTTATTTAAGAGCGCCGATGAACTATCATTCACTTTTTCTCGTGTTGAAACATGGAAGGTCAAATCATACACTATTCCCTCAGTTTCTTTCACAGTCGTCTACCATGAGGTGGAGAATCTACTCTAGCTGTGTTGTTCTTCAAAAGAGATCTTACTTGCCTGTCACCCTTAGCTTAACGTACCATTTTTTTTATTCTTCTGTTACTTTCTGTCCTTCAACCTGTGCTACATCTTGGCACATTTTTCTTCTCTGGGTATCCTTCAAGTTGCACAGACTTTTCTCTCCTGATCCTACTTTAATAGGAATCCTGAACTGAAGTCCAGAAACAGGTTTGTTTGCTGATTTCTAGTAATATGGCAGACTATACGATCTATATGGTTGATAGCTTTGTAGGTAGAGGTTTGTTTTTTTAATTTTTGGACCATAAATTATGGCTGTCCAGGTGCCAAGACTCCAATATAAAGTCTATTGATGAGGTTACCTCCACTCCTCCTCCTGCTGTAAGGTAAGAACCTGTAGTTACAGGATATGTGGAATACTTGCTTTGCTTCAACAGCTGTGTTCAGCTTGTGATTTCTCTGTCATCTCAACCTCACTGCTAAAGAAAATGCTCATTGTCAGGAAGGTTCTACAGTGCCAAACAGAAAGGCTTTCAGTCTGGCATTTTGAGCAGAAGTTTGTGGCCTCAGTCGCTGGTATTCTGTTGTTCTCACCGAAGGAGTTTAGTTTCATCAGTCTGCCTAGGAGCAACTTACTACCCTCTTGATGAAGGCTCCTTGACTTAAGTTCTCTTAATAGTTTTGTGGTTTTGCTCGGCTCAATTAGGGTTCCCACAGTGTTCCCAGGTGGAGCTCTAAAGGGAGCTGAATCTGATTCTGCTCAAATCTCTTCGCAGAAGGTAATTCAGCTAGCCATGGGCCTTATACTGCACCTTTACACGATGGTGTTTTTTTCATCCTGGCCATAGGACAGGTAGAAAGATAGAAGATAACCAAGACATTAGATAGTCCTCCTGCTCTAGACAGTGTCCTAGAGGACCTATTCTGGATAACTATTTACCACTGTCACTGTTTAATTTGAAGCAGAGAATTTAACCTGTTTTCCTTTCACCAGTCTCAAACCTAAAGGAGAGAAACGTCACTGCAAATGAAGGATGCAAAAAGGCCTTCCTATACTCACCATCCGAGCCTTTCAAATGATCTGCAGAGTTGTGTGCTCTATTGTGGAGAGGTTCAAAGTAGTGAGTAAGTCTCTGAAACAAATGAGGTGTCTTTAAGTCTACAAAGATGGAGCAGCCTTTAGAAGTTAGAGCATCTGCCACAGCTTGTGACGCATAGTTGCCCAAAGATGGAATAGACTAACAGACATCTTGAAGAAATTTGGTGGCTGATCACTAAGCCTTTTTTGCTTCTCTGTTACAGGAAGAGTTGATTTTATCTGCTCAGGTGACTTTTTTATGTGCTGATACCTTAATGTGGTACCTGTTAATTGATAATGAATTTGAAATGAGCTTTAAGCAATTAGGTGTAGCTTTGCACTCTCAATTTTTGTGACAGAAAGGCATTAAGACCATTGCAGAACCTCACTCATACTAACTTTTCTTTAAAATATGACAGCTTTTACGGCTGCACTTTTAACTTAAATTTAGATTTTTGCCTAGGGGGTGATTTTCAACAGTTTGAAAAGTGTATGAAATTTTACATTTGCTGTCAACTGAGTTTGATAGTAAAGGTACCAATATAAAATTTATGAATGTTAACCAGTCTGTAGTTTTACCATTTTAAGAGATAGACCATGTTGAGACTGTGAATGTTTTACTTAGGACTAAGTAGTAATGCACCTCATCAGGCACGTGAGGACTGGAAATTCAGTTGAGATGTCTTAATGATCAGGTACACATGGTGCTGATGATAGATAATTTCATCCCAGTCTGGCAGTTTCATTATTCATAATATATAGTCCTATTATATGTGGGGTCTACATGGCATGAAAAAATCCCTCTCATGTTGGAGGGATCTGACTACTATTGGATTAATTATTGTATGTCAAGAGAAAGGGCAGCTAAAATAGTCTCCAGATAGTTGAAAATACTGAGCAGACATTGTATGAGTTTTCTTACGTAACTAAGAAAAGAATCGTCAGCTATGTTTAAATCTCACTGTAATGAACTTTGCCAAGATTTTTGAGCACTGTTTTCTTTTAAGCAGTGTTTTCTTCTCTCCTGTAACAGCTAATTTTATGTAAAATTAATTCAGTTGCTCTCATCTGTTTTTGACAAGAGCATTTATACTTGCTTTCCAAGTCACAAGGAAGTAAAAAAAGGAAAATACTGAGTTGCTGTTTCAGCCTGCTAGCTTCTTTTTGGTATAGTCTCTGTAGCAAGATCCTTCAATGAGTCCCACCATTTCCAGGATCAGGGCACAGCACAGAGGCTCACCAGTTGAACAGCAGCCTTGTGGAAAAAGGTCAGAACCATTTGTTGCCAGCCAGTGGGCCACTGAATAGAGGGGAGGTTGTGCTTTTACGGGTCCAAGCCAAAAAGTACAGACGAAGTCACGATCCCCTCTTCAAACAAACAGGTATGTCAGTACTGCAGGTTGAGTCAGGGAACATGGTACTGCTCCGACCCAGAAGCTGGGCAGCGTTTTCATTTAAGGTTTTATAAGGAGCAGGGGCAGATTCAGCAGAGGAAAAAGATGGGGGCGGCTGTGTTGCGTTAGTGTTTGTATAGGTTATCACAGCAAGGGTTGTGGGCTGGCAAGAAAGCAATGAAACTAGCAAAGGTTGTAAAGTAATGTGTTGTGAAAGGGGAAGGTGGGGGATCAGAAAGGGATCTGACCAGCCAGAGGGAGGAAGATGTTGTTCTAAGGCTGGGAGACCGCTGTTTCTGGAGGGAGAGACACAAGAACTTCCTGCAGTGCAGGTTTTACTGTAAGTCGCTGCTAAACCCATGCCTTAGCATGTCTAAAAACACAATTCCAAGATGTTTTTCAGTGCAGCTTTCATGCCGGGATAAAGCTTGGGATTTGTGTAGGTTCTGAAAGTCTGTGTATTGGTTTAGAGTGTTACAGCAAGCAGTATAATTACCCTCATGCAAACTGATCACTGTTTCAGCAGCTTCAAACTGTGTATATATATATATATAGAGTCATCTCATTCTGCAGTTTGCTGGTTGAAAGCAAATGCAAACTACAGCAATGACCTTTCTTCTGTTTCTCTCCTTTCCTTAATGGTTAAAACACCTGTTTTTCATGTTCATAATCAGTTATAGTATCTGACTTCAGTTCATCGATGTTTCTTGCAGAAAAATAAACCAATTAACTAAAAAGAGGTATTTGAAGCATAAATGTATTTACTGAGGCTGGGTTTGAGTTCAGGTATTTGTTTAGCTCGGGTAACTTACTGAATAGTGCAGTAAACCAGCCAACCTGGTTTGCTCCTGTTTTTGTTTCCTTTTCTAAGGCAGCGCGCATGCCTTCACTTCTGTCAGGGCATGCTTCGGTTGCCTTTACGTTAGTTATTGTGATTGTACCTGTTGGAGGGGTCTCCAAGAGAATACATGCTAGTTTGCAATTATTTTTTTTAATGCTTTCATGAAGGTACCTTGCGTAACACTGCAAATATTGATAAAGGTCTTGTTGCATGCGATGAAAATATTTTATAGAGGATGAAAAGAAACTAAAACCACAAAGTCAGCAAATTCCTGGGCACAGGCTAGATTTTCAGTTGTGAACTACCCCACTGAAGTAAACATACACAGTGCGTGCTTGCTAAAGTTTTCCTTAGTCCTTTGAGAACTGTTTTACAGGCTGAACACCTGTTTTTTGACGTTTCTTCCCTTTTTAGTAAAGGGGGTAAGGGTGAAATATATCTCAGTAGAGCATTTAATGTTGTCTGTCAAGCAAGAAAAACAAGTTTAACGTGTTTGGTCTACTCTGTGTATGGTCTAGAGGTTTCTAAAACATAGAAATACAGTGTTTCTGTATCCACACAAGCCTTGCTTTGCTCAGCCCACTCAGTGGCATTATGGAGAATGCGTGCTACAGAAATTTGAAAAATGGGTTGCTGCATGCCTCGGATGTGTGCCGAGCTGCACAGGGGAAGGACTTTCCCAAACGTTGCATCGTTGCTTTGAGTGGAACGAGCGCCGACTTTTGTTTTTTCCCTCCCGGGAGTGCTTTCTATTCATATTCTCTCTGTAAGAACACTTAATGCTGCTTTGTCGAAATCCATTTTCGAAAGAGAGAAGGAAACGTTGACAGCGCCGACTTCCTAAAGCTTTAAGGCCGGGCCCTGCGGCTAGAGCCAGGGATCGGTTTCTCGGGGCTGTTCCCGGCGCCGCTCCCGCCGGAGCGGCCGGGGCGAGGGAGCGCCGGCAGCGGCCTGCAGCGCCCGGTGCCGGCGCACCGGTACCATCATGGCTTTGTTCGCCAAGAGCGCCTTTGTTCCGCGGGAAGGCAGGCGCGGAGCGGCGGCGGGGCACGCTAAAAAAGGCAGCGAGGCCCGAGGTTCGCCGGGTGCCGTCCCGGCCGCCGCCGCCCCCCGCCCGCCCCTGCAGCCGGGCTCCCCAGGCGGCCGGACCCGCGGCGGGTGCCGGGGCTGGACTTTGCATCCCCGGGACACAACCACGCCGGCTCCTCCCCGATAAGCGCGGCGGGG
>VZTL01062402.1:0-12948 GCA_013400535.1 Scopus umbretta | reverse complement strand
CGGGAGCCGCCCCCGCCCTGGGGGGTTGCCGTGCCGACGGGGCCCGGCGAAGCTGGCGGCCGTGCGGAGTGTAGCCTGAACTTCAGGGCGCGGGCGTTTGGAGGCTCGGGTTTTGTCGGGGGAGGGTTGGTCCGACAGCAACAACAACAAAACTTCACTGAATGCCTCTTCCTGCGCCCTTTGAGCTTAGGCCTTCCCTGACTTTCAGCCGCAAAAGGTTTAATGGCAGAGGTGAATCAAGTGTAAATACCGCCTTTCGGAATTGAGAATAGAAACAATGGGAGGAAAATACGGAATAAGCAAACTTCCGCGAAACGTGGAAGAAAACCGCATCAGCGAGCGTGCTCCCGCGTTGAGTAAAGGGATGGTGCTGGGCTCTGTGTCGGCGCTTGGGCTGTTTTCCTCTCTAGAAGGAAGGGCGGTTTTTTAACTGACAGAGAAAGGGAACAGTTTAAATTGATATAATTCAACAGGCTGTGTAAAAATTAAGAAAAAATTTATTGGTCAGTCTTCATAATTTGCAAATCAGTTATTTTCATGGCACTTTTTAACAGCCAATAGAATTTTTTTTTTTCAACTAGTCACTGATGTAGCTTAATTATGCTGACAGAAAACAGCAAAACAGGGGAGGTTGTGTGATGTAACTAACTGCCACTTGATATAATCTTTGATTTAAAAAATAATTTTACGCTAGTATAAATTGATGCTATTAAAAGAGAAATGGATACATTTTTCTCATTTCTTTACCCTTCCCAAATTAACTTCAGTTCAGTTGATTATATTATATCTTGTCTTACACAAAAAAAGGTATGATTTGTATACATGGGGCAAAGACTCATGACAGATGACCAGTGTTGCAGAACAAATGCGGAACTGTACTTCACAGCCCATATTTGTGCCAATGCTATGTGTACTCAGAGGTGTTTCGTACACAGTGAAGTACTGAATTTCAGGAACTTCTGTTCAAAGTAGCATATAGGGTGCTAACTACAGCACTTTGAAGAAGCTATATGAAAGAGTAATAAGTTTGCATTACAGAAAAGAAGACTAGGTGGGAGAGGTGGTCATAAGAGGAAAAAAAGGACATTCTTTTTTGAAAACCTTGTGAAGTGAGTCTAGGGCCTCTAGAAGAGGAAAGAGTAACACATCGAATGATTTAGTTCTATACTAAGGAAAAAACTGAAAATTATGAAATAGTAGCAAGATTGTCTCATGGGTGAATTTAAGAGCGATCTTACGTTGCTGTCAAATTGTTGGGCTTTCTTTTAACTACTTCCCGTTGGTACAGAAATCACTACTGTAACACAACGAAAAGAAACCGTTTGATTTGTGCTATACTGATGTAATTAACATTACAGAAGAAATGCATTACTGATAGGAATGGTCTTTATTGCTGCAGAGGGTTCTGACTGGAAACCTCACTTTGCAAAGTGATGAGGTACAGTTTTCAATACAGCATCTTGACAGCAGCTATCCAGCGTAAAGGGGATAGGCCAAACAATTGAGCTGGGCAAAAGGCACCGTGCTGTTTTGCAGGGGTTGTCAATACTATGGGAGAATTCGTTATCTTCGTCTGCTCTCGCATCTGTTGGGCGCTACTGAAGGGGCCTCTTGTGCATCTGGACATACTTCCTGGACAGTGACGATCTTGCAGTGGGTTTGGCTAAAAGTGCTGTTACAAGTTTAGCGAAAAAACAGGAACCAAAATTCCAACTTTCCATCTCCGTCAAGAATTTATAACGTTACTCCGTGTAAGGGTGTGCAGGCCTCTTCAGTGTGCCTACAGGAAAGTTTAGTGCAAATCTCTAAAAGCAATAGAAGAGTAGCAACCTGATAGGGTTAGGGGAGGGAAGCTGCAGCCCATACTGTGTAGACAGTAATATTTAAACTTCTGTGACCTACTGTGGAACGGAATGAATTCTTTAGTTATAGCTAGTCTAATTCAGTCTTTGGAATTGCATTTCTTCTGATGTGCTACCTTAAAATAGTATTCTTAGGCTTGTCTTTAATAAGCAACAATTTCTTAAATTGTTTGCTTCTTCTGCATACTTTCTGATGTAATGATTAAGAATTTCTCCTCTACCTTTCCGATTACATTCACAGGACACGACTACTAATGAATCAATAGTGAATCTTAAAATAGGGAAAATGAATTGTCTGGTCTGGTGCAAGGAAATACGCTTGCGGAGTTCCTGTGTGCAAAGCCAAGAAGCCACTGGAATCAGACAGGTTTATCATAAAATTTTAGTTATTCAGTGGAGAACAACCCAATGTCTTGGTGTGGTAATAGTACACATACTGTGTCAAAGCTGATAGTATAAATGCCTGTTGTAGGATCTGAAAAACTATGTTTATGCTGGGAAATATTGTAAAAAGGTGCGGCTGTGGTAGGGAGTGACAGTTTTATAACAACTTCCTGGTTTCATTCTTCATGTGCTTTTTTTTGTAACATCCAGTATTAGAATGAAATGAATTCTTCCCCCACCCCCCGTTATTTGATTTGTAGACTACAGCTCTTTTGCAAGAAGGCGAGGCAGTAGTAAGTGATCATACTCTTACAGTTTCATTAAAGGAATGTTTTTGCTACTTTGTTTGATTTCCTGTGTGCAGTGATAGCTTCCAATAAAGGTCTTTACAGACTGTTCAAGTTTACTTTTATACTTATCAATATCAATAGCATAAAAATCAGTCTAAGCAAATCAGACTGACTGCCTATGATAGTTCAGTTTGCAAGACTACTATAAATGATAATATATGGTAAGAATGTGTATCTTAATATATCCTAATATATGCATTAGTAGAAGCTGTAACCAAAGCACAGCTTTCTAAAATATCGTATTTCCAGTGAAATATGGAATAGGAATTAAATGAAAAGGGATGATGTTTGGAAATAACTTCCCCTAGATCTAGCTATTCACTTAGTACCGTTGAAGAAACTGTGCCTTTCAGAACACAGTTTGCAAAATCCGCAGCCTACTGAAGCCACATTTGAGACTAATTGTCCTTACTGAAACCTATAGAAGTTTTTAGTTTTTTGCAGCGCTAACTTGGTGATACAATAATGCTCTAGCCAGCTCACATTTAGTATCGGTTGTCACAATAGAGACTGAAACTCAGCTGGAAAAAGATTAGCGTTTGTTTTTGTTAATATGCTTGGTTGTGAACTGCAGCAATTCAGGCGTTGGCACAATTTCATTCTTTCTGAGTTAGTGATAACGTTTAAAAGAGAGGTAGAAGACAACTTGATATGGTTAACTTCCCAAATCACTTAAGCGTGAATTGCAGAGGGGGCTCCTTTAGAGGTATCTTTGGAGGCACTATCCAGAATTGTCATGGCACTGTGATCTTCCTAGTTTACAGTCCTTAGGATATTTGATAGACGTGAACAGCCAAGTTTTTCACAAGACTTCTAAATGTGCTGTTGGTTAACATAGCTTGTAGAAATAATTCATTTTACAAAGGTGATCTTCCTTTTCTTTTGATTGGTTTTACATTATTTCAGTCAGTGAGACATGCCCTGACCATCAGGTTTTACACAAGCAGTGATGGTAGTTGAGATTATGCTTCTCCTATTCCTAGATAGCTGATTCTTTCCAAATGGTGAATGGAGTGCCTGTGTCCTGAACATGAATTTTTTGTTAACTTCTACAGTCTGAAGTCCATTTGTGAATGTAATTCTGGTCTTGCAGCTTTTTTTTTAATTTTTCTTTTCCTGTGGAAGTTAGGGCATGCTCCTCTGTTTGGCAAGTCAGGTTTCTCCTGTTTCATCAGGCTTCTGTTGCTGCCAGGTTTGTCTCAGTTTGGATGGGAATAGCAAATGATTCAGTTCTCTCTTACAACCTCTTCAGTTCTCTTGTTTAACAGAGTCCCTTACTAACCTCTGTTGGGTGATGGTATCATCTGGCAGTGTGCATGAAAACGTTGCTTTGATAGGAACTCATAATCTATTTCCCCATGGTAGGTGTTAGCAGATGTGTGCTGTGTGAATAAGTGACCATTTTCATTCACTGTTTTTCTTTATTGGGAATTTCAGCCCAAGATGTAAGTGGAAAAAAAATCAAGAAAAATAAGGTCATATGTTTAGAATGAAATTGGCAGGTTGCTACAGGTACATGCTGTCTTTAAGGCTATGAACTTTTAGTGAAGTTGTATAGATGAATTCTTCAACTTGGTAGCAGCTATTATATTATAATGATATTTGTGGGAATTAAAGTCTTAAAGCAAATGTATCAGTATTTGCTCATTAGGGCTTCTGAATGCCAATGCATTAACATATTAAAAGTCACCTGTGAGCCGTAACAGTCATCCAAGTATTAAACCTTTCCAATATGACCAGTAGTTGTAATTACCAGAATAACTGTAATTGACCTGTAGTAGAAATTATGGTGGTAACATGACCAATAATTATGAATGAGATTAGGAACTGCAAGTGAAAGTGAGCTTATGTCCCCAGAGTGAAATCAAAAACCTTCGTGTGCGTGGGCTCTCCATTTATTGTAAGGAAGGAGTTAGGTAACTTTTCCCTTCATTATAAACTTGACCTTGAGACTTGAGAAAATTGAGAAATATATTTCTGTTCTCTTAAATGTGCAATCCAATTGTAATAAGCTTCAGTTTATTTAAAATTCAACTTAGAATTGCAAATACATTTAAACAAATTTTTTAAATCAATACCTTCATGCATACAACTGATAAAATTTCAAGCTGTGTATTGATTCTGTGTAACAGCAGGCTTCTGCTGTCTGTCAAAAGCAAATTATTCATCCTGCTTCTTGCTGTATACGAAATTGGGAAAGCTGTGGTCTGAAGACAAAACATCCCACTTCTTCCTAGTGGATTTTTGAAGCATGCACACACTCTGGTGAACTCTTTGAAAGCATGGAGTAGTCTCCCTACAAACAAACCATATCCAACCTTTTGTCACATTTCAACCACGAGTAAATTTTCAGATCATAAATGCGCTTTTTTTTTCAGAAACAGAGTCATGATGTGGTTCTGCAAACAAGACTGAACCGATCAAACAGCTTGCTAAATCTGAAGGGTTAGTCCTGTCCTGTGCACAGGCCTATACGGTTATCTGAGCTGCCAGTGGGTTGCAGTATATGGAAAACTTTGTTCTTCTCCCTTTCAGCCCCATTGTTGCTCTTCTGACAATATTAGAACTAAATTGACTCACTGAGAAGGTCAGGTGGAAATGAGAGTTGTTGAGAGCATGTAGTGTGGGGAAGGAATGGAAAGTGTAAGAAGTAGGGAAAAGTGGAAGATCCCTTTTAGCAATGGTAGCAGGGGTGGGATCTTACATCAGTGCCACTTGTTCCATGGAATTGTACCCTTTAAGTAATTTTGTGTGCTGTGATCAGTATTTGAGAGCTTGTGCATCACCAGAAAAATCCCTTTTTGCCTTTGTACTGAATTATAACTAAAAAAGTATGAAATTTTTTGTAACCTTTACCCTTCAGTGAATACTGTCGTAATCTTCAATCCATGCAAGAGTAGAGCTAATGGCTTTAAACTAGAACAAAGCTTCTAGCAAATTATAAGGAAAATGTAGGAAATAGTCCCTCTTCATCATCAAGTTCTTTACCCCTGTATAACTTGGTGATCTTTAATTAAATGCAAACGTAAAATTATCTTCAGTTCATTGGATGTTAAGGTCCTTCCAGCTGTGGGGTGTAGACAAAAGTGCATCTCAACAGGTTGGTTAAATTGTTCCATGTATTTGTCAATGTACCAATAACTCTGGAAATTTTAAAATCGCAAAATTAAAACTCATTGTAAGACCAGGTTAATATCTAGAGCATTCTCTGATATATCGTATAGTATATGAGCTGGTGGTAGCATGAAGCTTGCTTGAAGTCTCAGTAGTCAAAAAGTTGCTCTTCTCAGCTGAGCTTAATTGAAAGAAGAGCTAATGTACTACTGGCAATGCACAAAGACCATCTTACCAAGATATTCTACAGTCATTCATATAGATCACTACATTTTTTTCAAACGTCAGTCCGTTGCTAAAATGAAATTTCTTAGGGCAAAAATATGTTTGAGAAAATACGGTGTGCTCTTTACTCTGAAGGGAAGTTGTACCTCTTTCCACCGAAGAGGTGGACTCCCAAATGTGCCCTGTACAGGGAGTCAGCTATGGAAAAAACCCTGGGCTAGAAACCTAGTTAGAGAACAAAAGATGAGCTTATAGAATAGATTGTCTACTTAAAAGGACTGCAGCTAAATTTCTGTTAATTACAAATGTATCTGTGCATATCTGTGCTGATAAAAGTAAATTGTCTATAAAACTCAAAAAGACTTTTTAGATCATCTTACTTTTTTAAGTGCTGTATGAATGTTATCCACTGTTCTGATGTCAAGCCCTACATACTTTATCTTGAATGACAGTAAGCTGGTTTGGGGAATTAAAAGAGCCTTCAAAGGTTCAAGTACTTGAGAATTATTCCACGTTTAATGTAACGTCCTCTTTATTTGAGCAATAAGAGACATGCTTCACCTCATTGATTTTGAAATAAGCCATGAGTGCTACTCCTATTTTTAGACACACAGTTTACCACTAGTACTTGCATGACATTGGGCATGCCTAAGAGCATGCCTAAGAAACTGAGTCCCTTGAGGGAAGGAATATCTAGTTCCAGGTTGATGGGATTTGGATCTTGGCACTGTCAGGAGTGGACAACGTGAGGCTTAGCAGTGCAGTTAGGCGCGTGGAGACTTTGGGCACTTCCATCTAGGGGAGAGTTTGATTACAGCTTTGGATTTTATTCCTGTGTTGTGTGTGTTCTTGTCACATGTACATCCACTCAGACCTGTTTTCTTCCCTGGGATTCAAGATATTCCGTAGCCTCCATCAACAGTGCTTTTGCTAGTCATGTTACAATAGGTACAACAGTGAGAGTAAATAAAGCAAGTGGTGGAAGTAATGGGGATGTAGCATTTGGGATCAAGTCCAAGAGTATTGAAAGGGATCTGATTCATTTGCTGCCTCGATATATGCTGCATGAGGTTCTTAAAGGGATGTTTCCCCTGATATGCTTTTAGCAAACCATGCTAAGCGTCGGTTGTTTGTTATATAGCTTAAGTGCTACAGTTTGTACTAATTGAACTTGCATGTAGGCCTTGTCTGTTTTTCCAGGTTGGTTGTAAACTTGAGTCATACTGCTGTTGTCAGGGGGTGTTGGTTCATTTGTTCTGATGATACATTGGCATTTTGTTCAATCACAGCAACTTAGGAGAACCTGGTCAATTGTAGGCACTTACTTGGCTTTCTTCATTCTGATTTCTTGTGTATCAGCTGGTTCCCCCAAACTGCAAGATGAGACCTTCACTTTCAAATTAGGTTTAGGTAGTTACATCTTCCGTTTGCATCTTTGGTTAAAGCAGTCTTGCTCATTTTGGTTTTGTGTCACGTGGTAGTGAAAACTTCTGTATGTTGGATTCATAGATTGCAGTCTTTTAAGTCATGTAAAAACAATTAAAGGATGAAACTTTTGAACTCACTACTCAAGTTATTTTATTTTGTTAAAAACTCCTAATATAATTTATTAGTCAAGTCGCGTAGATTTCCTTTGTTCAGTCTCTCTAATCACCTTGTCTGTTATCTAGTAGGGCTTTTTTGAAGGCATACAGTTGCTCACTGGAAAAATAAGTTGTAGTACCTGCAAGACTTTAATAATGCACATCATAGTGGGAGTTCCTTGCAAATGTTTCCTAAGAGCTACTTTCTAATATGACTTTCAAAATAAAAATTACTGTGTGGTACCTGAAGATGGTGACTTATTTTCCACTCTGTGTGTGACTAGCTGAATATGCCCCTTTGGTTGTCTGTTTGAAGTTCTTCATTAAGTGACAAGCTGCATGTTATATGGACATGGGTATTCCTGTCTTTTGCAGTTGGTAGGCCAAGTTTATTTCTTGTATACATAAATAAAGGATAAAACTGGGACTAAGTCATCTGAAGAGGCCCCGGGGGGAAAATGTTGACAAATCAACAGGATCTTCTCATAGAGATGCAAAACCTGTAATTTAAATTTCAGAAATTTGATTGCAAAGTTGTGTTTCTGTTTCTTGGGACCCCAAGAAATTAATCTGACTAGTACGTACAGATATTTTCACTAAAATTGGTCCTTTTTTATCTCAGTTGCTTCAAAAAGGAGTTGGATATTGAAATGGTTTTTAGGAACAAGATGGGGAAACACTTCCTGGAAGCAGGCAGATTTCTGATAAGTACTTGGTAATTTTGAAATTTTACCAGTCTGAAAACTGAGACACAATGAAGCAACATATGTGTAACAGGTGGTCTCATCTATGTAGATGCTGTGCATAAATTAGTGGTTTAAAACTGAGCTTCTGCTGATTAATAAGGAATCTTTTTGTTACTGCTGTCTTCCGAAATCAGCCTTGTAGTACTGTAGCTTGAAAGTTAGTACTGTGGAGAGGGGTGTGAAGAATATAAACTAATTTCCAGTGGAAAGACGGGTTATACAGATTTCTTTGTCCTGAAAATGATGATACTTTCTTTACTCTTAGCTGACCCAGTTACTTGGAATAATTTTCGCTTTGCAATACTCTTGATCAAGTAAATGTAAAAAACACTCCTTGGTGGTGATAAAAATCGTTCTAGTATACTAAAACATCTCTACAACTTTTTCTGCATTCCATGAAAACTTTTCATCATAACAATTTAGGTAACTGTCCAATAGTTGTCCTAATTTGTAGGTGTTTAACACTGATGTAATTCTTACATAAATGACACTTGCTGTGGTGAAGTGGAAGTGGCCTCTGGGACTGGGGAGAATCTTTGTGTGGTGCTGGTCTGCGTGAAGGTGTGATATGTGAAATACTGATGAGAATTTGAGAAAGCTAAAGAAAACCAGGATAAATTTGGTAAAGCTTAATTTTCAGTGGCAGAAAACAGACTGTTATGGTGCAGGACTTTATTCTTTGCTACTATTAGGTTTTAGCCAGTATGTGTATCTTAAATGGATAATTTAAAAATAAGACTTTGGACCGTAGAAAATAAACCTAGGAAGGAATATAATATATTTCTGGAGATAACTGTTTTCTGTTTTGCATTGTTTCTTGTGCTGGGATTCAGCTTCAGTATCACTGAAGCTTCAGAATAGATCTGACTTTTAACTTGTAACGAGAATAGGAACAGATAAACACTCTTTCACTGTTTTGTTGCAACTGGAGCTTGATTATCTGGGCTTTTGTAAATTTAATGCCTGAACTGGCTTTTTAATGTCATTGGCATAAGTGATAAGGCAACATATGTTCTTGAAACTACAACTCAAAGTTTACAAAGTCAGTTTGGTTGGCTGACTGTACTGTACGATATTTGACCAAAAGGCAAAATTATGGGAGTGGCTTATAAACCAAGGCTGAGATTATGGAGGGACAACCTTAGTTCAAATAAAGCAATCTTTGTCTCTCATGTGCTTTGGGCTCTAAACCTGTCTTTATGCAGCTTCATTTCAGTAGAAACCAGCTAAAGAACAAAAAGGTTGAGTCTTATGTTCACTATCTGTGTGGTGCAAGCTGTCAAACAGCAATTGGGAATGAAGAGAATCTCCATTTTGAGGCCATCTGTGTAGGTTCTTTTGTCTGAACCTGACAAGAGGTCATGGCAGATGGTGGGGTCACAAAGTCTGGCTTCTCGAGCTTGACAAAATGTGTTCATGAAGCTGGAAGAATACCAACTGTTCGTACTGGCTGAAGAGCATTGTGGCAAAGGACTGTAATAGTTTATGGATAATACCTTCTGGATCACTAAGCTTGACAGCAAATAACCTGTCAAAGTTGAAACTAGCTTGTTTATCTGTGAACGGATTAAAACTTCTTAGCAAATGTGTTCTTAACTATATTTTATTTGAGTAAATTGCTTGTAAAGCCTCTTAAAGCAAGAGAGGGAGGTCAAACTGCATCATGAATTTTGGCCAGAGCTCCAGATGATGTATTTGGGGAGTTTGTGTGGAAGGAAGAGGAAGGTGGAAAAAAAGGCACATAGATTGTAATTTTCAGATGCAATGCAAGGATTCAGTGTTTGCTCTTTGCCATGACCACTGTAGCTTTATGGCTTTTATGTGGCTCTTCTTCAGGTATCAGGATGGCTACACAGACCCAGTAGCCCCTTTCCCCAGGGTGCGAATAGAGGTATCTCTGTAGTGTCTGCTCTGAAGGCAGAGAAAAATGCTTCTTATTTTCTTGGATGTTTTGTTGTGAAACTAAAACTTACAAGTTTTTGTGGGAGAATGTCTTAGTAGAATTGTGTGGTGTTCACACGCTGGAGTAACTGCTTAATTATGTCTGCAATAAACTGAAGCACTGAGGAAGATAAATACAACTCATTAAACAAGAAATGGAGAACACCTCTAAGTCGAATAAAATGTTTTTCCACTAACTCTAATAACAGCTTAATTGATATGATGAAGAAATCTATAGAAACATTCTAAAATTTAAAATTCTTCTGGATTGTCCAAAACCACTAATGCCGTGACGGTAGAGTTCCCCATTAGCTATGCACACTACTGAAACAATTTTTGGCACTTTTCTAGAAGGGAGGTGAAGACACTGGCCCTTCTTAAACTTTTTGTAGGTTAAAATACAGAGGAAATAGCATGAATTGCACCCTGCTTTTGTAGCTGGTGAGTTCTGCTGTAAATGGTCGTGGCTCATATTTGATAACTAGTTTAGGCATCTTCCGAAAGATTTTGCTGAATTGATTCCACACATGAAAGTATGAACAGTTCTCCCTTTCTTATACATCCAAGTGCAATTCAGATGTTTTTTGTAGTCCATTTTTTAACAGCAAGTAATACTTATAAAGTACTTTTGAAGTATTTAAACACTTTGTCAAGTTAATTCTACCTTTAAAATGGTTTGTGCTGCCAGCATTGATTTGTAACTTGTTTTCTTCTGTTTTCTGTAAGACTTCTGGAAGCTTTGATTTAAAGAAGTCACTTTAAGTATTTTTTTTAGTATACCAAAATGTTTGTCTTTTCCTGGAATTCTAATATTATAATTCTAATTACATAGGGGTTAATAAAAAAGCTGAGTTTGAACTGGAATGTTTTTTCTTGGATGTTTCCTGAAAATACTTGGTGTTTGCTGTGTGTGTACATTTGATAGTATTTTCTACTTTTTATCACGATCTTTGGATGTCTGCAGTGATGGAATTAGAAGCTTTCTCTGTTGTTGGAGGCTAAAGACACGATGGAGAGAATTCATTCACTTCCAGTTTTTAGAGTCAATCTGCATTAGATGTAAATGGTTGCATGGTTTTAATTACAAGACTTTAGAAATGGTATCATGTGCCTTGCTAGCATATTAATATAGTTAGGCGTCTGCATAAGGTGGGCCTTTATATATAAAGATTACATCTCTGCCTATTCCAAGCAATGTACTTTTCTAGTATCCATGCAGAACCTGACTATTGTGGTGATTAATTTTATCAAAAAGCTTAAAAAAAAAAAATCTATCCTCTGGAGATAAAGCGTTTCAGGAAGAGAGGTAACTGAAAAGATAACTAAGATATTTTATTAACTTTCTTACAGGATGTTCATTTTAAAGATTCTGTGAAGATGAAAAGGGATATCGTATGGTTTTACGGAATATAAAGCAATATTGTCTGACATGACGGCAAAAAATGTAAGTATAATTCTACAACGTGATTACTTTTTATATTGGCATGCTGCCAGTCACTTCTAGCTTTCAGAATTTGAAGGTCTTTGTGTTTGATTTCTTCTGCTTGTCTATACAAGAAACCAAACACAAAGACCTTCAAATTCAAAAGTCTTGTCCGATCTTTGTGTACCACAAATGTGTACCCCTTCATCTTCTGCAGTATTTTGATAAATTTAAACTGGTTAGAAGCTCTTTAAGGATGTGGAGTTTACTGAGCTATAGGTCAGGTTGATAACTGGGGCAATGCTTTATGCTGTTTCCTTATTGATCCTTACGGGTCCCTTCCAACTTCAAATATTCTATGATTCCTAACATTGCTTCAAACTTACCGGAGAGCTTCTCATTTTGTCGAAGGATCTCACCTTTGCACCAGAGTAAAATCCTTTGACTGAGTCCGAGTCTCAAAATTCAAGAAAGAACAGAAAGACGGCATATTTCTCTATTAATGTCAGTACACTTTGGGTTTCTAGAAGACTGAGGGCCTTCCTGATTTGTTGTCTGCTGCACTAACAAGCCTGTAGTGTGGTGTCTAGAGGTTCTATATTTGATTCCCCTATCCTGAGCTTATGAAATGTCTAACATGCTGACCTTAATTTTCTGCCTAATTAGTTGTCCTTCCTGAGGTACACAATTTGTATAGAGAACAGTTCTGATTAAGCTTGGTGGTCAGCAAGTTGCATATGACTTTGTGCCCTGGGCCATTTACCTGTTGACTGCCTTTGATAGGGCATCCTGCAGTCTTAATTAAATCTGAACAGGTTTAGGAACCAACATGACTAAAGAAGTACCCCACGATAAAAGTGCGGGTAACCCTAGAATGTCACTCTGTTCAGTAACTGCAAAAGCTTTTGTGCATATTTGGTTAGATTGACGCCAAGGGCATAGTTTGGTTAACTTAATTCTCAAGTCTTGAAAATTTCTTTTCTGTTGGCTTTATTAATAGTTTCATTTGGTGTGTAGTTCCAGGTAGGGCTTTCAGGTGTCTTGTGTCTAACTGTTTGATTCAAGCTGACCAAGCCAGAAAATAAATTGATGTATATATGCAAAGCCCTTTGACTGACTTACTTCATAGGCCATATTCAACTGTAGTATAAATAGGTAATTCTACTGATGTATGTGGAACAGCTGCACAAATCCAAATCATTTGTGGTTTTGACCTTTTGTTCAGTGCAGTCCAAGGATAAATGCCAATGCCAATAAAATCCATGGAGTGTTGTGTGATAGAGCTATAGAGTGACATAGGTTGGAAGGGATCTCAGGAGG
>VZTL01062398.1:1056-23245 GCA_013400535.1 Scopus umbretta | reverse complement strand
TAAAACAGCTGAAAATTAAATGCCCAGTGTAAACTGGTCATTTAGGCTTTCTCTGTAGCCAGTGATGACTACCTGCAGAAGGTGTCTCACCTTGCATCTCTTAGTCCCTTGTTTACAGTGACATAATGGTCACAGTCTAAAAATACCTGTAGCTGAAACAGAATTTTGAAAATAAAGAGCTTTTGTATTGAACAGACAAAACACTGTAAGCAAGGCAAATTCAGAGTGGAACTAATGGGATGTTAAGAGTGAGGACATCGGCAAATAGTTTAGTAAGGGAGGGGGTGATTGTGGGAGATCTTTGCCACAGTTTTGACTAGAAGAGTTAAAGGGTTTTGTTCAAATGCTTCCTCCTCACTTTGGGCAAACTGTGCAAAGGTCTCTGCAGTCATCTTTACACCTATCATCACCCTTGACAGCAGCCAGAAGAGAACAGCAAGAACCCTGAGGATTTTCTGCAGCTCCTGGACTGGCCCAGTAATCTCCTTTTGTCTTTCAGAAGATGGCCCATCCCACCTCCTTTTCCCATCCTTATTCTTTTTTCCAAATCCCTGGAGAGCCCAGGACAGCAGGAAGGGTTGCTGGACAAAAGGAAGATACTTATTGCAACATGGATGATGAGGGTGATAGGAAGAGGAAAAAGGGAAGAGAGACTGTGTGGAACCTCGTCCCTCATCCTGGGATGATGTGAGGTGTGCTGAGGGTGGCAATACTATATCCCATGGCAGCAAGGGGAAGACAGGAGAGAGCCCAGGAAAGGCAGCAGGGCAGCAAGGACCACCTCCCGCATTCCAGTCCTTTTTACCCATACAGAGCCGTTTCAAAGCCCTAATATTAAGAAAACTCCCATACAATTCTTTCCTGCCTGATTATGTCATCTTACAAAGCTTTT
The DNA here is from genome assembly GCA_013400535.1 of Scopus umbretta. NCBI lineage: Eukaryota > Metazoa > Chordata > Aves > Pelecaniformes > Scopidae > Scopus > Scopus umbretta. The sequence continues at coordinate 22,353 of VZTL01062398.1, read as the reverse complement.
GTAAGCAATCTTTGAAAGCTCTGACTGCATTATTAGGAAGCTAAGGCAATTTTTTCTTACAAATCTCAGGTTCCACTCATTGCAAGAGATGTTGCCAGTGAAGTCCTAGATGCTGTCTTTGAAGAAATGATAAGTAATGGGTGTAGCAGCAGCCACCTTTGTCTATTTTGGACAGATTCCAAAGCCCATCCAAGTCCATGAGGTCCAGTCTTTGGACATTCAGGTTTAGATAAGGTATAAAAAGTAAATGTCATGTTTTTGCTGGAAAGAAAAAAACACTGGCTACAACAAACCCTCTTTCAAAGCCATCCATTAGGTTAGCTCCTTCCCCAGATCTATGGAGTGCAAACAGTTGTGAAATACAAACGATGATGTTAAACACAGTTTGTTAACTCCATAAATGCAGCTTCGAATAACCTTCCACTTTTGTAAAGCTTATAAGCACCACATATTCTGCACTGGGCAGTAGAGTGGGCAGAGTGGAAAACCTGAGCTTAAACATAAACTTGCTTTTCAGATTAGCTCTAGCCCTACTGTGTTCAAATGGATTGATAGTTAAAAATGGGACTTACTTGCATTAAGCCATCAAATTCCTCCTCTGCTCTATGAAGATATAACATATATAAAGCTCATTAATATTGCTTAATAAAATAGGCATATTACAAGGATGATTACAGATTAGAATCATATTCTTGTATTAAGATTGCTGCAGAGGCTAAGTCAGTACTGCTCTGATCTTAATCACCATGGATATTTCCAAGATAAAAGAAAACCAAGACTATCCTTTAAAACCACTGCACATATACTCCCCACACGTTTCAGGATGTTTGGTTCAGTGAGGCAAATACCCTTCATCTCAAGGTTTATTTATCGGTTTATAATATTCCTGGGTTGCATAATAGAGAGATGTCTATTAATACTCTAGAGAAAGCAGGATTTCTCATGAATTCTATATACATAATTTCCTTTGGGAAGTGCTAAGTATGATACCTCCTGAAGGACTCTGGAAAATTCATGTAAATAAGGCAAAATGGATTCATGGCTCCAGCCTGCAGTTATCTTGTGAACAGTCTTTTGTGAAACGAAAGCACTAAGGGCTTAAAACATGGACATTTTCTTTACACACAATGGGCCACGGTACATTGCTCACAAGGTGACTGATCAAGGTATTCACAGAGATAAAATTTTGCCTTTCTAGCACCACATGAAAGACTTGTCTGCACTTTGCAATGTTCAGACCTAGACCTTCTAACACCACCATCCTCTTGAGGGCTGCATGCTTTATATACCCTCTCCTTATACCTTCTGACCAGGGGTTTGTGCCATTTGGCGTATAATTATGTTGACCTCTGCAGTGATGTTTCTTGAACTTGCACCTCCGTGAACTGACAACTTTGCAAGTTCATCAGGAACAAGCCCCATTCACCCCATTACAGCCAAAACCTCTGCTGCCTGGACCAAGCTCTGCTGGTCAAGAATAACTTTAGTGCTACCCTATGCAATCTCTCAACACTAACAACACAACTCTGCTTTTCAAATATGCTTTCCAAACAAGAATAAATGCATTAACTCAGAGGTACAAATGAAGTCAGCCCCACAGTTTGGAGTGAACAATGCAAACAGGGATGAAGTACATCAGTTTGCTTGTAGGTACACAGAAGGGCAGAAAAAATACAGCAGTTATGGATTTCAGAGAATTAGCCAGAATTTCAGTCTTTCTGCTTAGCATCCACATTATTTAAATCTCCCTGTGGGATAAATGTTTGCAGTGTTATTTATCTATATGGCTGCTGAAGGGTCTGGTGAACAAGTCTCATGAGGAGCGGTTGAGGGAACTGGGGTTGTTTAGCCTGGAGAAAAGGAGGCTGAGGGGAGACCTTATCGCTCTCTGCAACTACATGAAAGGAGGTTGCAGAGAGGTAGGTCTTGGTCTCTTTTCCCAAGTAACAAGCAACAGGACAAGAGGAAATGGCTTTATGTTGCGCCAGGGGAGGTTTAGAATCAATATTAGGAAGACATTTTTCACAAAAGGCTTGTCAAGCCTTGGGACAGGCTGCCCAGGGAAGTGGTTGAGTCACCATCGCTGGAGATATTTATAAGACGTGTAGATGCAGTGCTTAAGGACATGGTTTTGTGGTGGATTTGGCAGTGTTAGGTTTGCAGTTGGACTCAATGATCTTAACAGTCTTTTCTAACCTAAATAATTCTATGATCTTTCATTTCTGACTTTGCCCTGATAACCATAATTATTATGGAAGATACTGGTGTTCCATGCTAGATCCCTAAATTTTTAACTTCCTTTTTTTCTGATGGAAAATTAAATATCCAGCTAAATGTTAACAGTTTCACAGGGACTGTCTGTCTTCATCAAACATCTCTGTTTTAAAATTTTCTTTGGAAAATCAAATGCCCCAAGCTTTCAATGATCCTCTGAATACTGATGTTTTTTTGAGGATGTTGACCAAAGTTGTCTGTTTTCCAGCTCATTACAGACAAAATTCTTCCCCTGTGTTAGATAGCTTTCCACCCGAATGGGTGGGCAGGTAAAGCCATGGACTATGCACTGTGTGGGACATGAACTCTTGGACTGACTGGGAAAGATGGGGACATCTTTTATGAAAGGAGTTAGAAGTTTGCTGTAATTAATAGGAGTCTTCTCACTGACATCTTGTCTGCTGAATGCAGGTGCTTTCATTACTTAATCTGAAGTTTGTGTGTCCACTGGGTACATGGAAAGAAGTGGTTTCTTTCTTCCTCACCCATTCCATCTGTAGATACACCTCCATCAACAGAAATGGTTGAATTTTTTGACATACATTATCAGGCAGGATGTCTCAAATGATTGTTTATTTCTCCCCACCTTCCCCAAATGAAGGGGAGGGGAAAAAAAGGAATAGTATAGATTCAAAAGGAAAGGACATTTTGTGAATTATAGAAAGAATGTATCAAAGGAGATTTCTTTCAGCAGGAACCATATTTCTACTTTTTGCTAAAGATTAAACGATAAAAGTACAGGCAGGTCTTGAGCTTCTGGAGCAGAGCAATATCTCTATATCTGTTGTAAAAATAGCTAAAAAGACAAAAATTAAGAAAAAAACCCTCTTATCTCCTTTTTATTTTATTTCAGGAAATGTTTGAGAGAGACCATGAAATTCACAAGTGACAATCCTATTCAATTTTACAAAGGTATTGATATTGCTGTATGGACAAAAAGCCACAGTTCATACATTTTCAAAAATATTTTGAATGACAGGAGACTGGGAATTTGGGGGTTTAGGCTGTGTAAAGATCCTGTTTCCCTACCTTTCTTTTACTGGTAGGAAAGCTGAAACAAAACTCAAGATCTTGTCTCTAATAAGACCTCAAAATCTTCAGGGTAACAGATATACCCTGAGTTTTGTTCCATCTAACAAAATACCTTCTCACGGCTTAAATTCCTATTCTCAAAATGCTGCCTGGAGACCAATGCAGTGGAGAAAAATAAAATAGAATAATGCAGAAATCCATATTCAGGACAAATAAGTGAATTCTCAGAGGGGGTAAGGAGGCGCAGAGGAGCTCTTCTGATTTACACCAGCTGAGCATCTGATGCCAAATATCATTAATGAAGTCACCAAGCCAAATAATGCACCCATCCTATTCCCTTATAATCATTCCAATGCCCCTTACAGCTGTTTCCAACTGTGTCTCTGATCTCCTTGCTAAGACATTTAAATCTCCTGTTTCATTTGCATGGTTATCCAGTGAAATAGCTCCTAGTGTTTCTTTTCTTGTTTGCAAAACTGAAGAGAGGGGGGAGGAAGAAGGGGGGGGTGTGTAGAAATGTGAGGATTTATCTACATGCAGGGAAATTATTCAAATCTGACAACTTACTTTTGTTCCACAAGAGACTAGCTTGGAGGCTTGGGCTCTCACGGGGGCAGATAGCCTTTTTTGTAAAGTCTTACCATAATTAGTATTTCATCCCTTCTTGTTTGGCATCCAAGTGTTGCGCTGCATTTCTTTGCGATGGAGCTCGCTGCACTGGAAGGACTGTGGCTTTGTTTTGTTCACAGTGAGGTTTTTTCCTAACCCATGAATAGGTTCTCAGGTCAGCAGATCAAGAACTTCTCAGGAAAACTATCTGCAGGGCTGTTGGGCTGTGGAACAAATAGTAAGACCCAGAAGAGAACCTGAAAGAGACGTCTTGTGATGGGGACGTAAGAATAACTTAGCTGGTCCACATCAAATATCCATTTAGCCTAGTGACTAATAGTGGCCAGAGTACCAAGGAAATGACAGAAGCAGCAGGAGAGCAAAGACTGATATTTCCCTGGTGTGTTCCCCTACTATCCTGTGGCTTGCTGCTCACATGAAGCCCATTTCTATTTAACATTCCTTGACCATTTCTTGCCATTTATTTGTCCTACTGTTCTTTTAACCCAAGTAAGTTTTGTCCTCTTGTCATCATATAGCAATGAATACATCAGTTTGGAGAACAAGTCTTATGAGGAGCGGCTGAGGGAACTGGGGTTGTTCAGCCTGGAGAAGAGGAGGCTGAGGGGAGACCTGATCGCTCTCTGCAACCCCCTGACAGGAGGCTGCAGTGAGGAGGGTGTTGGTCTCTTTGCCCAAGTAACTAGTGATAGGACGAGAGGAAATGGCCTCAAGTTGCATCAGGGGAGGTTTAGATTGGGTATTTGTCGTGGTTTAACCCCAATCAGAAACGAAGCACCCTGCAGCTGCTTGCTCACCCTCCCCCTGCCCAGTGGGATGGGGGAGGGGACCGTGAAAAAAACTAAAGCCCGTGGATTGAGATAAAGGCAGTTTAATAGGACAGCACAGAAAGAGAAAATAATAATAATAATGATAATGATAAAAGAACATACAAAACAAGTGATGCCCAATGTAGTTGCTCACCACCCGCTGACCGATGCCCAGCCCATCCCCGAGCAGTGATGGCTGCCCCCCGGCCAACAATCAACAAGTTGATTGTAAGCATCACTCCCATATGCTCTATTCACTCTCACACCATCTTCCAAATTCTTGAATTTCTGCTGATTCTGACTTGTTAGTTTACTCAGTCAGAAAGTTGAAATCCCATTTTTTCAAGGCAATTGCATCTCACAGAGCACTGATTTCTGTAAGCAATAAGAAGTCCAGGCCATGTGGTTCCTGAATCCATTGTTCAGATGTATCATAGGATGCCTGGGATATAATTATAGCCTCATTCAGTTGGGAGGAATCTGCTAACAGTGTCCTTAGCAGACATTATGTCCTGTAGCATCCAAAATTCCTTTCACGCTACACCCTAAGGTATGCAACATATATTCTCAGTGTGATGCAATAAAAATGTCATTCTGGCCATAATGCAGACCTCACATTAAAAAAAAAAAAAAGAAAAAAAAAGAAAAAGAAAAAAAAAATAATATTCATGTCTTAGGGCCATGGAGGCATCTCGTGGGATCCTGAGAAGTCCTAACTGTGATGTAGTGTGGATTAGTTTCATTTAGAGGAGGTTTGTCCTAAACTGTGCAAACACAAGCCATTTCTGGGCTACCTGATCTCAAAACCAGTGATCACTCCTTCACTCTTTCTTATTTAGCACTGTAAACATATTTTAGATGGCTAAGATAAGAATAAGTCTTTGTGCTTACCCCAGTGGAAGTGGATAGCGGTTTTGGAGAGGAAAAAATAAATTTTCCTAGTGGGTGTGTTGAATTGTTGCGCTGGAGCAATTGCAGCCAACCTTGGGCTGATGCATTGCTTTTCTTTTTGTTTTTGAAAGGACCAAACAACATCGAGCTTTTTCTGTAAATAAGCGGGAGTATGTCTCCAGCACACAAGGAAAAGTGGTTCTGTTGATGCACACACCACCGCACATTGCTAACGGGACACTGGAAAGTCCATTCTCTTCTCTTGCTTTTGTCTTCAGTGGCATTGCCTTTTTAAGAAGTAAATACTAATCAAACACACAATGATTAGAACAGGAGGTGCTCCTACAAGAAAAAGAAAAGGAAAAAAAGTCAGAGAGAGGGATGTACACTATTTACTCCCTCAGCTACAAATCGGCATCGAATTGGAATCTAAGAAGTGTATATTAACATTCAGCCGGCTGTTACTGCGAGCCATAATAGACATGAGCGTTGACTAGACCCAATATTAGTGATGGTACTGGGAAACCATCCTTGCTTTTGGCTGCCTGAAGGCAGTAGTGATCCCCTGCTTGTCCTATCTGTCAGTCTATTTGATCTCCAAATGAATTGCTTTTGATAACAGCTATATAAATGCAGAACTGTTCCGCTGGGCCTTCTTAAATGAGACTCCTCTCTTTCATCTCCCAGTCATTTCAAAAAGCAGATAGACTTGTTAGAGGTTTTTAATGCAATGATTTATGTTTTATCTTGCCTGGTTTCAGGCAGCATTTATTTAGCACTAAATTCTTCCCAAGCCTATATGTGAGGGAGAAATGCTTCAACACAATATTTGGGACTTAAATAATATGTCTATGTGCATATGTGCATATGTGTACGTGCGTGTGCATGTCTGTACTCTGCTTCATCAGAAAGAAATAAGTGATGTACTTTCTTTTTAGGAATTCAGTCATCCATTTCACTTGGATCATTGCACCTCCAGCCAAATTAAGAGAAACAGGAAGGAAACTATCTGAAAATCATCTAACCAGTAGTATTCAGGATGGGGCAAATAACGAACACTTTGGAGAGGAAGAGAGTGAGAGAAATGATGTATCTTTATTAGGTTCAATAAAAAGAAAATTTCTGGCTCTCTTTAAATTATTAGCATTTCTTAACATTAGCAAAAGTCCACTATAGGAGTGGGTTGTCTATCTTTTGCATTTTTCATTTTCTTCTTGTTGCAGAATGAGGGTATGCAGCTATTTAGGTCTAAAGATCACGTGAAGAGTTGATTTTTAAGACTCCCATGTACATTCACAAAGCAATAAGCAATACTCTTGCTGATTTCTCTGCAACAGAAAGAATTGAGGTTCTTTGCAGTAATCCAGGAACATTCATCCAGACTTCATGTGAAAGGATGAGATAAAATTTCAGGCCTGGGCATTATTTCTTTTCCTTTGTTTTACCGTAATAATGGTTGCATTGGAGTTACAACTCAACTTATTTATTCAAATTGTGGAAGCTTACATTATGCTGGGACATGCACAATGGATGGAAGAGGAAGGTCTTTACAGAAAATTGGTCTAAATATCTTTAGGACAAGGAACCTATGCTCTAAGTAGACTGATTTTTAAAAGTAATGAAGCTGGCTGGCCTGTCACTGTGTTATGTAGCATATCATTTTCTCTAATGAGAAATAACTGATACATTCAAAACCATCCTTTCTGCTATGGAAATAAATAATACAATAAAAGGAGCTAAATGGAAAAAAGGAAAATATATGTAAGTTAAATAATCTGTTTAAAATAAGGTAGTACCTTTGATGCAAGAAGGAACTGAGCAGTAATAGGAGAATTAGCCTATTTTCTTTGAAATGACAAAGCTAATTTTTTGTCTTGAAAGGAAGAGGGACATTTGGGTTAGCATCAGGCAGAGGAGAGACGGGATTCTTCCACATCTCAGGTTGGGGTTGAAACATAAAGATGCTATACAGGCTGCCTCCAAGAAAGTATTTATTTCACAATGCTTTTACACTGGAGTTTGAGAGACGCCTATTTCTCTCCATTTGTTAGAGAGGCAATTTAAAAGGATGTTAAACTTCCAAATAGGACTTCCTCCTTCCTTTTCTCTTTCGTGTTCTGTGTCCCTTAGTTAAAAAAGCTAAATATTGCCTGGAACAAGAAGGAGAAATCCTGAATAGCCTGACAGTTCAGAGAGTATCTTGACAGCTGCTGGCTCCACCTCAATTAACCCAGGTTCATTGAGATCCTCTGTCCCACTGGTTGGAGCACTTTTCCAGGTTATGTGGATCCTTCCTCAGCTTTGTGCTACAACTGCAGTTTTGTCCTACTGAATTCCGTTTGCATGATCTATTAGCAGTATTCCTCCTTTTGCTTTTGTTTATGATGTTTAGATCTCTAAATTTCTGGAAAAAAATAACCATTACAAATAATTTAAAAAAAAATCACTGTGGAATACTTTTTTCCCCTTTTTAAGTGTTTGTAGAATTTGCCAAATTTAACCCACATCCTCAGATAGCTTCCACCATCTTGGATTTGCACTTTCTAGAATATAAAAAAATCAATGAAACCCAGCTTTATTAGGTTCATTTTGTTAGCAGAAAAAAAAAAAATCAGTGCCATTCAGCAGTTTTATGATATAGTATATATCATATATATTTCTCCAGACGTTTGGAGATATGTCCCTTAGCTTAGATGCCAAGTGTCCAAAAACACTTGTGCTGGTATTCTCCATCAGGTAGCCAGTGACCACCTTCTTCCGTGTTGCACAACAGGATCCCTGAGCTTGAACTGTTGAGAGAGACACTTTAACTCCTAGAAACTGCAGCTTGATGGATCAAATACACGTTATATGTTCATCTTCCCAGCTTAAAATCCTTCCAAACATGTAAAACAAATATGTAAAGAAACAGTAAATTGTGTTTTTGTGGATATCATAAATCTAGCAATTGGCCATTAATATTAAAAAGAAGTTTCCTGCCAAAGGATACTTGAAAATGCTGTCAAAGCTTTACACGCCTAGACTGTATTTGTATTTATATTTGTATTTACATATGTAGATGTTACTAAAGAAAAAAAACCAGCAAATTCAGAAGGCATTTTTTTCCTACATTCCATTATGAATGGTATAAGCTGCCAAAATATAAAAATAATATTGGATGAAGGACCTTAGACACATCTGCTTGTTCTCGGAGGAGGAGATGCCTCCTTCAAGAATGATGTAAAGGAGATTGATGTGGGGGAAAAAAAAAATCATTAAGTTTAAGTGGCCTGATTCATCTCTTATCAAAATCAGGATAACTTTTTTATTTACTTCAGAAGGAATAGCATTGATGGAGTCCATCAAATTAATTTGAGTCTAGATATATACATACATATAGATATAGATATATTCTGAATATTTTTCTGAGCTAAGAAGTATATGGAACAATCCAATCAGCTGACATTTGTTTCATGAACGCAGAAATACCTTCATGTCAAATGCAACTATTGGAAGGAACATCTGTCCAGAAGTAGGCAGAATATTGTCTGCTTCTCTTTTTACCTTATAGGAGCTATATTATTTTCATTTGGAAATGTTTTCCAAAAATCATTTTTCAAAACATTTTTTTTCTTAAGAAAAAAAACCAAAAATTGATGTTCATGCTTTAAAATAATGCTTATGCTTTAAAAAAAAATTGAATACTTTTATAGAAAACTGTTCTCTTTGGAGTGCCCAGGTTTCTGTTGGAAGAGATCTAAAATCTGTGTGGAAGAAAAATAGAAAGCCTGTAGAGAAAATAATCCAATGGGGAAAAAAAAGCCACTTATTTCAGTCCATGTAAAAAAATGTTCTCATTGCTACTCTTACTTATTTGCCATTTAGAGTAGTTTAAGAACAGTCAGGGATGAAAATATTTTGTCTCCTGAATGTACCAGTGCTGTCCAAGTTAGCAGCAAGTACAGCTTTTTAGCAGATAACGCGGCTCCATTAATGGGATGCATTTCATCGTGCAATCTGCTTTAGGATGTGAAGGGCTATAATGTGCATTGTGGTTTAACCCCAATCGGCAGCCAAGCCCCACCCAGCCGCTCGCTCACCCTCTCCCTGCCCCGGCGGGATGGGGGAGAGAACCGGGAAAAAACAAACTAAAGCCCGTGGGTTGAGATAAAGGCAGTTTAATAGGATAGCAGAGAAAGAGAAAATAATAATAATAATAATAATGATAAAAAGAACATACAAAACAAGTGATGCCCAATGCAATCACTCACCACCCGCTGACCGATGCCCAGCCCGTCCCCGAGCAGCCATCGCTGCCCCCGGCCAACTCCCCCCAGTTTCTATAGGGAGCGTGACGCCGTATGGTATGGAATAGCCCTGTGGGCAGGGTGGGTCAGCTGTCCTGGCTGTGCCCCCTCCCGGCTCCTTGTGCCCCTGGCAGAGCACGGGGAGCTGGAAAGTCCTTGCCTGGTGTCAGCACTGCTCAGCAACAACTAAACCATCCATGTGTTATCAGCATTGTTCTCATGCTAAGTTCAAACCACAGCACTATACAGCTACTATGAAGAAAATGAACTCTGAATTAAGCTGAAACTAAGACACTGTGTTTAATTCCAGTGATGGTTTTTGCATCTCTTCTTTGTGGCATATTGTACAAACTAGACTTGCCCCTAAATATAGCAGCAATTGGATCTGTCAAGGTCTCTAGCCCATGCATATCTTCGGCATTGGTAATGGTGTCAGATTCAAGGGGCAGCTAAACAGACAAGCTAGGACAGTGGTGGTGGAATCCTGGCCTGAAAGGTCAAGGAAAAGGTCTCCTGGACTTCATTTGTTTTAGACATTTAGCCCAGGTCTTTTGTGTTTTTCTAGTCTATTTAGATCCGTGCTAAATCTGCAACACAGACAAATTTAAAAATTACACTTCAAGGAATGGCAAACAAGCCGAGGTCTTGAACTTTAGTTAAGGTTGATGTACAGATGTGATTTACAGAAGTTGAGTCAAAATCTGCCGTCAGTGTCACTGATCTGAGTAACTCTACTGATTTTCACTTTGGCTTGCACTGCCATGATTGAAGGCTATTGAAGCCTATTACCTGCATAAGAACTTGAGCCAAATACAGTTGAAACCAGAAAAAATACCCTCACAGGTTAGGCTTATCTTCAGATCAGAGAAGAGCAAAAAGCATAGGCTATGTGTGTGCTATAAAATTAAATAGTTCCAGAAAATGTACCCAGGCCTTGAAACTCCCCTGTTGATAATACTGATTTGTTAGAGTGGTTTTGGCTCAGGAGAGATAGCAACAATTCCTGGACCAGGAATCATTTCCAACATGTATTTTGCTGGGGCCACGCAGTGTTTTGGGATCAAGAACTCTTATAATGGTTGTGGCCAAACATCGTGAATTGCCTTCAGGGACAGTGAACCACCAGGGCATATTTAATTTACCATTAGATATATCATCAAGATTGCTCCAGGAGGAGTGCATGGATGACCTAGACGCTTCCATTGGTCTTATATAATTTCAAAGGCAAAAGTAAAGTTTAAAATCCTTACATCAGCTCTACAAAACATAAAGAAGGTGATGTCAAGGCAGAACTTCTGCTTTTCAGGAAGTTTAGCATACGCAACAGAGGACAGACTGTCAGAAAAGATTCAAAATTATTTAACAATAATGACGTGGAAGCATCATTAGTCACTCTTGACAGATGAGAAACTACAGTACAGAGAGATGAAATCCAGGATTTTATATTTTATTTATGTATACAGATATGTACATATACATACATAAATTTATATATGGGAGCTCCTGCTGCTATAGAGGACTCAGTGTAACTGGGCAAGTTTCTAAAGAGCACAGTATGCTGAAAACATGGCCTTAAGCATCATCATAAAAGCTGAGTGCTGCTGATGGCAGTAGAAAAACATGAAAATGTTCCATTTTAAATGTCTTCTTGTTGAAAAATGTTTCTTAAATTGGAGTTTTCTATAGGAAATGTTTCTTATGAGAAAAATGGTTTGCATTTTTGGCAACTGAAAATTGGCCAGAATTCAAATTTTTTTTTAGCTGTTGGCTTTCTGACAAAATTTTAAATACTTTCCAAGGCAAGACTATCTGAAAATGCAGAATTTCAAGTTTTTCTCTAAAAGCTATTTTAAAATAAAACACCTATTCTGTCTTCTGAATATTTGGCTTTTAGGAAAGCACCAAGGAAGTTGATGAGTTTCTTTGTTTTAAAGCCTGATTGAAAAGGTGATGGGCACTTCAAGACCTGTCTTTAAACTACATGCTCAGTGTGCCCAAGAAAATGGTGGCAAAACCATGAATCATGCTCAGCTCTTCTAAGCAGAAGGTCAACACCTTTCTCTTGGTAGGTACCATCTGCCTGTCCCTTAGTGCAGTTGTTCTATGCAATTTCCCATGGATATTATAGAGTAGAAAAGCTTGAATAACAATTCATGGTCGTCTTCTGTTGCCCAACACAATAGCTCAGAGCACCTTTGCAGGGGAATTTCCATGAATGCCATCACTGAATGCCCTTTTTTACCAACCAGGAGAGCAGACCCCGTTCTGGTAGTATTTTGTTTTGTTTTGTTTTGCTTTCAGTATGCAAAGGGTTCAGGCAGTTAATTTTGGGTTGGAGCAAGGGGAGAGCAGGAAGAAGAAGGGAGGCAGCACTCCAATATTTTCCCCTGTATAGCATCACTTATTAAAATCCTGTTGTCCTGACCATTGTTGTTGCCATTGAAGTCTGGTTTATTTACTTGAAAATCTGATTTGTTTCATTTTATTACTGTGTTTGTGAAGTAACTGATATCAGATTCTGCAGGAAAGAGCTGCCATTTACCAGCAGGCTGTGATGGCTCTGACGCGGTCTGCAGGACCGGCTCCAAGGCTTGCTCTGCCCCGGGGGCTCTCGCAGAAATAAGATTACTGGCAATAACTGCTTCAACTGCTTTGAATAACAGACACAACTCAGAGAGCATAAAATTAGCATAAACACAGCATCAGTGTGTTCCCTCGGAGGATACGAGACAGGCAGGATATGGAAAATTGACTGAAATGGGGTCAGGCGCTGCTAAAATCGGAAAGGCAGGAAGCGCTGCTGAGCAGAGAGGTGGCATTGCTGCTAATAAATAAATAAATAAAATGATAGCCATGAAGTTTTAATGATAACGCTTTCAGAGCGGTGGATATTAAAAATGCAGCGCCTGTGTCAGAACACCCTAAATGTTGTCTTTCCAGGCAAATTACTCTTCAGCATCCTTTGGCTTTTCACTCCTGATTGGGTGGAGGGAGGGGGAAGAAATAACAATAATAAGAACAGCAGTAACAGCAATTTCCTGTAACAAATTTCCTGGTTTGTTTTTTTTTGGGGGGGTGGAAAAAGAAAAGGTGGAGGGAGGGTGCACCGTGATAATTTGAGGAGGATGCCCTAGATTTGTTAATGAGTGGTAGTGAGTATTTTGCAGCACTCCTATCTCTTTATATTTATCAAATATTAAAATGGGAGATGCTTACTGACACGTTCAATAAAGAAGTACATTAGGAGGGGAAGGCACAGCAGCTCTGATTTTGTGGTTTTAATAATGAGATGTTGCAGATACCACTTGCAACAGATTTACCCGTGGAGCTCTGGATATCCAAACCCTCAGACCTGTTCATAGAGAGAGAGATGGAACTAGCACATGCTTAAAATGAGAAGTTCCTCAGAAACGCAAACTGCTGAAAAAGACCACAGCAAGCATGTTTATCTCATAACCAGCATGAGATTTGGAATATTGTTTTCAAAGCAGCCTCCCCTCCTTTGAAGAAGAGATGCCAGAGGACGGTAATCCATGTTGGTGGAGTGCAGGTTGTTTTCATTCAAGAAAGAAAGTGTTTATGAGTCTGCTCCTGCTTCCCACTTTTGGGAGTTTGTCCTTCAGATGAAATGGGGGCTCTTTCAAAGTCTCAGAATCCAAGCCCTTTATCAAGCCAACTTGCAAAGCAGAGCCCGGGACCTCCTTTCAGAAAAGTGTTTTAACCCATAGGTACTTCAGACTAATAGAATATTCCATGTTTCAACCATCTTTAGCCAATGATGAAGAAAAAAAAAAAATTATAAAATTCATCAAAGATGGTTTGGGAAGCTTGTTTTTCTTCCTTTCTCTCTTTCTCCACCTTTGCTTTCTCACTCCCTCTCTTACGCAGAAGCATTTTCAAGGTCTTGGTAGAGAAAGATGGGGTGTCATCAAATATTAATCTGCTGAAGGTCAGGAATGTTACATGAGGTTTCCACTGCCACGAGTGATAGAGAGGATGAAGGGAAACACCCAGAAGTGGATAATTTTAGCTAATCACTTTTAAGACAGCTAAATGAAAAATAAAGGAGAAGAAAGAGTCTGGATAAAAGCAAAGCATAGCATACAATCATTTTTTTGACTAGAGTTCTGCAGTCAGTTGTATGAGGAAGTGAGATCTAGAGAGAGCTGTGGAGTGAGCTTTAATGTTCTTGCTATTAATATTTTCATGACTTTTATAATTTCCTGAATTGAAATAGGGTCAGAAAAGACTCTCAGAGAAATAGTACTGCTAGTCTAGTCAGCAGTTGCCTTAAAAAAAACCCCAAACCAAACAAAAAGCCTGCTATTGTGAGATTTCAAGGCCAACAAAATTTATGAGCAAGCTTTGGATGTGAAATGAAACTCTTGACAGTGTGCCCTTGTCTATAAAAATAAGCGCTATTGACCCTCTGTCCCTTGCTGGTAGATGCAGAGGAAAGGGCAAATTTAAAAAGGCCCGGGAAACTAAACTACTTTTTCACCCTTAAAGGTGGTCCTTTCAGGTCAAAGGGAAGACACATGGTTGTGGAGCATGGGTATAGCATGCCTGGGGACAAATAAAAGATGTTGATCTCCCCAAGGCATCAATCCAGCACCTCTCACCAGCGCCACATTCGTTAAACAAATAAGCAGATGAATGTACCAGAAGAACATGCGAGGAAAAACAAATCAGACTTATAAAATGTCTTGGAGTCCAGCCATGATTTTCCTATGGAAAAAAACTTAATTTCGATCTCCTCACAAAGGACCTTTTTCTCTCTTTCTATTGGGGTTAACCAGCATTTAATTGATTTATTCAGGAATATAATTGATTCTGATGACAGTGGCAGGACTAAGCCCTCAAAGACTGTAGCTTACTGGCATGAAGGCTATCATGGTCCTCATTCATTTAGCTTAACTGCGGCTCCTGTGTTAGATGCAGAGTTGCCCTAGGCTCCCTCCGTAATCAGTGGAAAGAGATAGGCTTCTCCGGAGAGTGGTGCACATCCAGCCCAGGCTAAATTGCTATCTGACAGCACTTTTCTCAGTGACTATAACTGGAATCTAGGATGACTATGTGGGATTTCTTAGTCAAGCACCTAAAGTTTAGGAGAAATACAGCCTTAGTGGCCAAAACTGTCTCATTGTCTCTTGCTACTTCCCTGTCTCCACTTGATACTCTCTTGTACCAAACATGGATTAAAAGCTTTGCAAATCAGACTTTTTATTTTTGGGGTTTTTTTGATGACTCATGGCTTGACATAACAGAATCCTGGTCAAATACAAAGGTTTGCAAATTTTGCAATCATCCTCATCTTCATTGCATTGACTTCTCATGTGTATAAATCCACATTTGAATGAATCAGCAGAAAATTAGACCTCAAGTGAGATGATTAAAAAGGTGTTACCAATGGAATCAGCCATTTTCAGTAATGAATTATCTAAATGTGGAAGTTCACCTCTCTGTGCTTCCTTCTCCCCATCTTTCATCAGTGTTTGTCATTTTATATATACTCTTTCCTCATTCTTAAAGAAAAAAAATACACAGCTTAAACGAGATTTTCATTTGTCACTGAAAGATATATTTTAATGGAAATAACATATAATAAACTTAAGTTCTCTGTTACTAAGCAGCTTTGAGTAAAGGCAACACTTGCTAGTCTCTAATCCTCTAAATATGATCTAATTTTAATTTAGGACCATACAAATAAGTTTAAGAAACAAGATGAAATTGACTTTAAAAATCACTGAGAGTATACATTTACAGAAGTATCATGAGACTTCCATAAACATTTTTAGAAGCTGTTACTGTCACAATCTGAAATCCATTAGATCTGAGTAAGAAAACAATGCTGATTCAGATAAGACTGACTAACTATTCTTAATTTTGGAAGATTAATTCATACACTAAGGTGCCAGTCCTAGACAGACTTATCTGAATGTCTTTTCAGCTCTCTTGACCCAAAATGTATACTGATCATGGCATTAAGTCCATATGTAATTTTTTTCCAAGGGTGGAAACTCAGTTTGCAGGTTTTTTTAATCCCCACGTTTCAGGGTGCTGAAATGACTAGTTGAGATTTGCAGGAGGATTTGAAAGCTTCTCACTTAGACTGTATTTCTGAAAAAAAAAATAAAAATACACTTTTAACTGGATGAATACTGTGGGAAAAAGAAATAAATTAACCTATCAGTCTTCTGAATGTTTTCCTGGATATGAATGAAGAAAATAAAAATATTTTTCTAGTTCACAGGAATGCTGGGGTGCTAAATACCATCATTAACAAAACCAAAAATGTTGTCACCTTCACAAGGTCTGAAAAGCAAACTTTCATTACTGTGTCTCAGTTCCATGTAACGCCTAATTTCCAGTGATCTGGTTAATTCCCTCAGATGTCTGCTAATCTTCTTTCATATAATTTTTCCTGCTGAAAACAACATCAGCCTATTGTTGGTAGGCAGCTACGTACTAACTCATTTAGTAAAACAGAGGCTTGTAATCAGGTGGCACTTGGCCAAGATGGCCAAATCAACACCCTCCTTATTATTCTTAGTCCTGCTGCTTTTATGATGATAGGGTCAAGCCCTTGGTTACACCTATGTTTGGGAGAGATCAACAGCTTTGGGTACATACTGGCATACTGCCTACTCTTACCGGATTACTGTGATCTATTAGGTAGGCCTCATAGTAGGCCATGAGTCATGAGCCATCACAACGATTCAATTTTTAATATAGTCTCTAGAGCCAAAATCTATGGCAATATAAGCTACTTATTCCATGTTTAGAAATCAAGTGTAAGTGGGGAGAGGCATAAGATTCTGCTAAGACAGCTGTAGCACAGACACAAATAAAAGAGTTACTTGCATTATTTAAGCACTGTTTGAACATCGACCAAAACAAGGACACCAACAAAAACAACAGGAACTGAATGTAGCCCAACATCATAAAGTGAAAGAAAAGTAGCATTTGTTTATCTATTATTTACTGAAACTTTGTTTTATTGTACTTTGTCCCAAATATGTCCCATTCTGTCCAATAAGTATACAGATTAAACTCTCTTTGCTCACAACAAATGATAAATATGTCCCAGTGCAAATTTCCCAATGTTCCCATTTCTGACACTTTCTATTACATCATTGCTAGCTTTTCCACAAACTTCAATAACCAGCATTTGCCTGAATTTATTCCATTGCCTATTCATTACAGAATTCTAGAAATGTTGGAACAAGGATGAAAACGGAGAGACATTGTGCTATGAGGTTTACCAGACAAGCTCAGGAACTCTTACGACAGTACCTTTGAAGCTACTGTAATGATGCCAAGAGAATCTTATTTAATGACATTTCTGACACAGGTCAAATACGGTAACTATTAAAAAAGAAAAAAAATAAAAAGCAGTTCAAATAATGTTTTAAAAGGAGGTAGTTGGAACAGCAGAGAAACTTGATTTTTGAAGCTGTTTTTTCTGCTTGAATCGTACTTTTATGCGTGCGTGATAGTCAGCAATCAAGACTCCTTCCAATTTCTTGTGGGGAACAGAAGACTGAACCTCAATTCAACCTGAATTCATACTCCTGGAGTTTCACCAGGACCTTTAAGGTAGAAAGAAACAGTTAAGTCATAAACAGTCCCATCAGGTGAGATTCATCTGCCCACAGGTATGTTTCTGCAGATTGGACATCTGTGCCTGACTGTAGCTATTTGAGAGTCAATGGAGAGAAGGAAGAGCTTGCATTTCTTTCTGTACTAAAGTACTTCTAAAATACATCAGATGAACCACACTTATTCTTCTGCACTGAGTATGAGGACAACCTTGGCTGCCCCACTCATGTGTAGCTGCCTGAAGTACAGAGTGACAGGACGTGAATCCCACTGTTGTTTCAGATGCTAATGGGTGTCAGGCTTGAACCAATGTCTCAAGCATTAAGATCTTACTTCAAAACATGGTCCTCCTTAAATTCTGGATGCATAGATTTCTTTACCTAATTTAAAACCAGATAATTGTGGTGTTTAAGTTAGAATTTTAATCTGTGGGATTTCTTCTAAAATCAATAATGAGAAGTAAAGATACTTGGAGAGGATGACTGATCCTCTTTTAAAATATGTATCAAAGATAGGTTAGACAAATTGCTGTCAGAAAGTGCCTGTTTCTTTCCATTGACTGTAAAGGGGTGCTGGAGGAGAAATTTAGTCTGACATCCTAATTTTAAACACAAACTAAAACTAGCCAAGTTTAATGCCATTGCTGACTTCAGTGGGGATAATTTAGGTCTGAATATGTCTAGTTCTTCTTCAGCAATGTTTTACTGCTTCTGGAGAAACAAGAAATGAAGCCCAAGGCAGCACACCAGCCACTACTTTGCGTGCTTTGAAATTGAAGGTGGTAACTGCCAGGATGTCCACACATTGATCAAGTGAATAAAAATGGAACAAAGTTAAGTACATTTTTATTGTTCTTGTTGTTACCTTTATTGGTAAATTTCCTGGCTCTGTGGCAAGTTTGCTGAGATCTGAACTGGTTCTTTCTGTATGCAAAGAGATTCACTCCTGCTGAGGCTCTTACATATTTTATTATTTATTTTCTAGTAATTAGTCTGGACCACTGACTCAAACAGAGCCAGCCAAGTGAAAAAGAAAATATAACAAAGTCCCCCAATATGCTGTCTTTGCCTAGGGCAATAAGCAGCTGACGGCTAATGGGACAGATGATGCTTCTCTTCTCAGTTCATCCATTTAGCTGCTTGTTTAAGACACAAGAATGCCTATGTGCCTTGACCCACACTTTGGTATTTGAAACTTTCATATCTGTTCTTGGTAAAGCTGGACAGATATTTTTCCTGACTTTTGGAAAACACCAATTTTTCAACAAAACTTGAAAACTGAAGTATTTTGCTTTGCAAATACAGACATGCTACCTCTCAAAATGAAGTTAGATGTCCCTTCCTCTCTTTCTCTGGTGATGACAGGGCTAGCTGCATCTCTGAATGCACAGCAAGCTCCTCTCCTGGAAAAGGGAAGAATGGCAAATGGTAGTCAGCAAATGTTGTGGGAGATGCAGCATGGAGTTAGAGAGGGAGGAGAGAGCAATCTGAATTCTGTAAGGGATAATGACATGTAGTAATGAGGCTACACAAAGTGAAATAGCTGGGGGGGAGAGAGGAAGAATAGCAACCTGCAACCAGATAACAACCAGAACTACAGTTGCTTCTGGTATCAAGTTTCCTCTTCTGAGACAGATGTCAATCACCGGTGACATAAATTGCCTACTGGAGAGACCTCTGTCCTTTTTGGGAACTAGCCTAGATCAGATGCCTGGGTTTAGGACAGACAAAGTTTGATGACATTAATCTGAGACTTAATGTGTTAGTTCTATCGAAGTTGAGTAACGATCTGCAATCTGGTGCCATAGATGTCTAACAGGGTGTAGTTAGTCACCGAGTGGAAAAGCATGGATGCTCCCTTAAGCTCTTGGTTTACTAAACGCTTTGCACACTGGCAGAAATTCCACTACTTATTCCACTACTACTGTGCTTATCTAAACAATAGCTAAGTATAACTACTAGAAGGTGGTTTATGTTAACCACTTCAAGGCACAGTGCTTCTTAAAAACACATCAGTTGTCCCTGCTGCAGATGTCACGTGTCATACCTTTTTTTCCTGCTCCCTGCCCTCTGGTAGATGTTAGTGCTGTTCCTGAGGCCAAACGGAGCGAGAATCTAATGGCAGGAATCAACACTGATTTCCACATTGACTGTGTTTATTTCTATTCATTCCCTTGGGGACTTTGAGGTTTGTCTGTTTTGTTTTCTTCTCATTTTCTTCCAAGGAACTTTACTGCTGCCTGTAAGGGAGACAATCCAGCTTTTCTAGCTGGCAATGGGAGCTTGGGGGCTCCCTGAAAATGTTGAAAACTCTTTGCTTTCCAGAACATTTGTTTAAGAAAAGTGAGTTTACACAGCTTGCACTGAGTGCTTGCTACACAAAAGGATTTGCAACTCGCAGGTGCAAAATACCTTCCCATTCTCTCTTCCAGAGCTCCAGTACTGTCCTCAGCATACAAACTCTTACCCCAACAAGGCAGAAACTGGCACTAGAAATGCTTTTAAAGATCTACAGGAAGTTTTCTCAGCAGTGCAATAAAGTATCAGGATCCAATCCTAATCCATATAATCGTGTAGACTCATAATTGTGCCTGCAGTACAAGATTCTCTGGTTGTTCCTCCAAACTTCCTCTTTATCCATACTCCCTCCAGTCTCTCCATCAGACAGGAAAGTCCCAGGCCTCAGAGAGGAGATGCTGATGAAACATCCCTTTAAGACAGAAAAAAATGTAATTGGACTACTGGACTCTTTTTTAAATGAATGAGGCCAATAAATCAAAAGGAAATGTTGAAATGTCTGACTCTAAATTAGTAGGAGGGACACGCAGTGACTAATTACTTGCTTTAAGTCAAATTTTGTTATGTCTATATTACACATCATAGAATCATAGGATCATAGAGTGGTTTGGATTGGAAGAGACCTTTAAAGACCATCTAGTTAAACCACTCTGCCATGGGCAGGGACGTTTTTCACTAGATCAGGTTGCTCAAAGCCCCATCCAACCTGACCTTGAACATTTCCAGGAATGGGGCATCAACAGCTTCTGTGGGCAACCTCTTCCAGTGTCTCACCACCCTTACCATAAAAAATGTCTTCTTTATGTCCAGTCTAAACCTACCCTTTTTCAGTTTAAAACCGTTACCCCTTGTCCTATCACTACATGTCCTGGTAAAATGTTTGTCTCCATCTCTCCATCATTTTCAGGAACTTCCTCAGCTTCAGTAACTGTATGCCCACCTAACTTAAAGATGCTGCATTTCCAGAATGAGTGTCCACAACAAATGCTGAAAAACACTCTTGAGAGTGATCCCAGTTGGGTAGCTAAAACCAGAAACACCTAAAATCAACAGCAAAGTATGAAAAATTCTGGTTCTAGACTACCCCCACAATAACATCTGATCTCTCAAGAAAAAGGGGAAAGAGGAAAGGATGTTTTACCTATGCTCTGTGAGTTCTTTTTTTCTGCTTGAGAGAGAGATAAAAAGGAGGAGATTTAATGATTTGATTCTGATTGGAAAATTGTGCTGCTTTTCCTCAGATGTTCCTGTCCTCCTCCAATCTCTTTGTTCTCTTCCTCTTCCTCCTCATGAGGCATACAACAAGCAAACGACTTAGAAAACAGAGAGCTTTCCACAGTGAGCTCCTACCTAATCACTAAACTCAGTGATCCCTGTCCCCATTCCTGCCTCCCTCTTTTTCTCCCTCCACATTTTCATTGCTCATCGCTTTCCCCAGCCACACAGACCAGACCGAGCTCTTGCCTTTATATTTTC
>VZTL01062396.1:0-16881 GCA_013400535.1 Scopus umbretta | reverse complement strand
ATGGACTTTCTAGCTCTAGGGTTTCAATATAATTTTGATAATTACTCTGACAAGTAATTCAGTCTTTCTCGTGCTTCAACTCCTTGCTTATTGAAGAAAGCTAATATTTTCTTGCCTCACAAAGCCTCTACAACGATAATCATTGCAATGTTCAGATGCCTTAGTGATGAGACACATAAAAGCCTCTCTGAATCACAGTACTTTATAGAGACGATAATAATTGTAGAGGACAGAACAATTCATTTTGTGTAGGATCAGTTACAATTTCTTAAAAAAAAAAAAAAAAAGTTCATCCAAAACAAAAGAATAGGTTACACATTAATTTATTTTTTAATTGATAATATATCTAATTTTACTACCCTGGGTAATAAAGTTATGCTATAGTTGCTACCAGGCTCATCTGGCAGAATTTTACACTCAGCTTGCTGAAGAAGGAATGATGTAGTAAGTGTAATTCAGAACCAGGCCTTACAATAGCTTTCAGACACGGCAAATGAAGCACTGCAATGAACATGTCAAAATGCTAAATAAAATAAACCAATCTTGTTTGTATCCCACGTGGAAGAAGAACTTATTTTTGGTCCTGTGTTTTGCTATACAAAAAAGCCAGAATTATTGTTGCTAACATAGACAGCAAGTGTTATTACTGCCCTTTAACTTTTTGATAATACCAAATTAGTCTATCAGCATAGAAATTACTCAAAAGGACTAAATACTGTACTTTTTTTAAATGCCACAGTAACACATACCTTTACTGAAAAGAAATTCTCAGTAAAACTGGTCAGTGTTTCAAGTTTTCAGCATCTTTATTACAGTTCTTAAACTGCACAAATGTTGTCTGCCAAAATTCATTAGGCTTATGTGGGAATCCCCTGATCCCACACACACTCATTGATTTTTTTCTTAGACTCTACTACTGGCATCAATTAGGGTTAAACTAGAAGCAGTTACCTGCTGTTGGGCTGATAGAGCTGGATTTGACAAGCAGGAGCTATTAACTGGCTTACATGATAGTGCTGAAAAAGTGCTTTCAGATTCTAGAAGAATTTGCATTACATTGTACTAGTAACTTCAATGAGATTTTTTTTCTTGGCTTGCTCTTTGACAATTTGTGCTTCACTTCTCACCATAAGAAAAAACATGCTGTGAGAGCATGCAAGCTGCTCTGCATCACCTTTTTAATTATAAGCCTTAATCCACATAATCCATAATACATACATATCTATAGGCTGAGGGGTTTTGACACAATAACTCTTGTTAACAAACCAAACTTGTATTTTGACACACCAAAGAAAATGTCTTTGGTTTCTCTGTTATGAAATGCAACAAAACTTTACTCTCTTCAACAGAGTATCTACATCAACACCAAGAAAAAAAGTAAAGACTCATAATCAGCTGTGATCAACATGATGATCAGACATCACTGCTGGAAAGCAACAACATCAGAAAAATGTAATAGAACTACCTCTGCTGAATGGCACAGTGTCATTGCCAGGGACTATGGTGTACTCACTGCCATAGTCACAGGGAGAAAAGGTTTTACTAATTAAAACACATTTGTTGACATTATCTTTTAAGATATTACAACAGAAGATTCTATCTCTTCTTGCTTCACCTTAAGCTTCTTTAAAGACAGTTGGAACTCAGCACCAGAAAACTACTTCTGAAGACACAGAAAAGTGAAGAAAAATCAAAAGGCTGGTGTCCACATTCCTGACAGGCCTGAATTCTCATTCAACCTGCACACAAAACATCTACTCTCCTTCAATTTATGTGGTACTCATTTCATATATAAAGACTATATACAAACATATAAAGAACTCTGAAGGTTTTTGAATTTGCAACATAAACAAGGACTTCTTCTACAGAAATAAAGCAGAAGGTACAACAAAAGCTTCCTTTCAATTACTTCTTGCTTTTCAGCTTGTCAGGCAGTCAGACTAACATAACATGATTTCACCTCTTATCTGCTTTAACAGGTCATTTTAGTTTCATGAAGCAGATTGCAAAGTATGATTTGAATGACCTATTGCATTTTCTAAGAATGGCATGAGATTTGTATAAAAAGATAAAAACATCACAGCAAGAAGACATGGGAATATTTGTGCTTCATATCTGCCTTTTGCAGCCATGTTTGAGTTTGGGCTTGAGTGCAGGTGCCAGTGCAGTTCAAGGGTTGTCACATTTGTGTTACATGTAGGTGACAAGCTTGCTTGGTAGGTTTCATTGCACCTGATCAAGTCCCTCCCAAGCTCAAGTTGGCCTGAGCACAGATTGAGCTTGTTCCCTCTCACCTGAAGGCAGAGGGAGAATCACACAGGTAGCATGGAAAGCTGGGTGTGCAGCCTGCAGCACAAGCTCAGTCCCTCAGCTAACAGGGCAGTGAGTATAGCTGCAGCCTTGCATAGCATAGGTGTTCAGTGCTTAGGCCAACTTTAGAGCTAAGGGATCCTCTGATGGGCTTGTAGGGGACCTGAGCAGGCTCAGCTCTTTTTAAGGATCTTTTAAAGGAAGCTTCTATGCCAGCTACATGGACTAGAAAGCTAATGAAACACTTAGTGTGACATGGTAGGTAGTGAGAGAGCTTGCAAGGCATGAATATTTGCAACAATATCGCAAAACTCTGGCTAACTGGACGTTCTTCTCAATATCACATTAGGATGCTGATCTGCACTACTGTCTTAAAGCTTTCTAAACTAATATTATTACTAATACAGCCACATTCACTAAAGAATTAGTACGTTGCTACAGGAAGTACTGCAGATATTTGCATTTTACATATAAGGAGTAATGTTTATATTTTCACTAGGAAAACTAATATTTAAGTAAATATATTTTTCTATTTAGAACAGAATTGTTCTTTGGCCGTATTTCTGCCCATCAAACTTTCCAAATTACTTTCAACAAAGTTAAATGAGTCAGATAAATGAGGAGAATGTCTGTTATTACTAATGATCCCCACAGAAGAATGGTGTGCTACGCTGTGTGCAAGTGGCCTTCAACCCAGAACTCTGTCTCTGGCAAAGGCCAAAAATGGATACCTGGAAAAAAGCATAAGGTTAGAGAAAGCATCGTTCACCACATAATTTCCATACCTCCAATAATTTCTGGAGACATTAATGGTGACTCTGTAGTTTTTAGCCTTCAGCAGATTGATTTTTCATTAACTTCTTCATGCTCTCTCACACACATGCAAAATTTTAATATCCACAGCACCCTGTGGCAGGGAGCTATCTATTTTGGGTTTATACATTTTGTGAAGAATCACTTCCTGTTCTTTGCTCTGAATGTGCCACCTGTTGGCTTCATTTGATGCCCCTCATCTTGCACTGATGAAGGAAGGATTCCTCCCCCTTTAGCCTCACTACTCTGTTCTAGATGTTATGGAGACCTATCACATCTCCTCCTCTTTGTCTTTTTTCCAGGCTAAGAATCCCATCTTACTCAGTCGTTCCTTACTGAGGAGTCAGGCCAAAGGCACTGATTTCCTTTGTATCCTTCTCTGTACTTTTCTCAGTTCTTTGGGACACGTCCCCTTTGAAATCAGAGATAAATAATTCACACAGTGTGGAAGATACAGGCTCAGCAGAAATTTAGATACAAAGCTGTATTAATGACAACTATTTTCTTCTGCTGCTCCTAAGAATTTTTAACATCCCATTTGCTTTTTCGGCACTTACCGCACACTGAGCAAATATGCATACAACAGTTATAAAACTAGATCTCATTTGAGAGAGAGTATGGTTGCCTCGGAGCACAACATTTTATTAATGAAGTTACAATTATCCTCTCCTCCCCCCAGTATGTACCACTTCATATAAAATTTTGTCTATTATTTTAATCCTGTTTCATAAGGTCTTTTTCCCATTCTTGTCATTCAGCCTTTGTCTTTACTAACTCAAATAGCATAATATGAACAGCAAACACTGTCACCTGGATGCTCACACCCTTTCCCAGATCATATATGATCATGTTAAATGATATAGGCCTCAGCATAAATCCTTACTGATACTGAAGGTAGCACAAGAGTGCCCCATATGAAACATAGTAATATTTTTTTCAGTGATCAGTTAAGTATTTTAATGACACTAGTAGTATATAATCCATCTGTTAGTGAATATCATGGGTTTTTTAGCAAGTAGTAGCAAGGTCATAATGGTACTAATTCAACAGTATCTATAATAACTCTAGTTTACAAGTTCAGGGACTGGCAATTAAAATAAATACAATGTTCACAAGAAAATAATCACTCTAATTAAAGCTGGTGCTAGATGACAGGAGGGTTTTTTCCCAAGCTCAGCTTTGTTCTCTACACACACATTTTTCTCTTGGTGCAAATAGAACAACTACTGCATACAGCTGTTTAGACAAAACCTATTGTACTTCTGAAGCATTTCTTACTATTTAAGATAATACTGCCATGGCTCAATCCATAACATTTTGGCTCTCATCACGGGAGCCAATAATTTCAGAATACAATGAAGTACAGGTATGTGAACCTAGAGGAAGAAAAATGTCATTGTTTAATTACCTGATGGAAAATGTTAGTGCAGCGAGAGAACAGCTTGCATACTGCGATGTCATGTACAGGGTGTCCTTTGCAATCCTGCTTTCCTGCTGCAGCAGCAGGAGTCCCGCCAGCTCTAAAAGGATCAGGATCTCGACTGGCTCCATTACTGTCTATCTACATCTTTGTTGCTACAATTTCTGAATCTGTATAAAACTCCTCTCTCTTGCCGTGTTACTTCTTGGATGTTTCTTTAAATCTTATTTCATCTATTCTATTTTAATCTGCTTTTCACCTACCCTTTTTATATTTTGTCATGCAGTAAGAATCAACAGGGTGAGACTTTTCTCACATGTATTTATGAAACAAAACCTTCCCCAGAAGAAAATTAAATTTAAGCTAGTAATTAGTAATTAAAACTATATTAGGTTTACTTTCAGACTGTGTCAACACTGGTGAGTATTTTCTTCAGTTATTATTATGTCTTTCAGCTTTTCTCCTCCTTTTTTCACCTTCTGTGAGATATCAGCCCCTAGGCTGGTTGGGGGAGGGAAATGCCATCCAGCAGTGTCAACTTTTTCCTTAGACATCCTCTCTTGCCTATATAGCACTGTAACATATATATCACTGCAGTGCAGCGGTCATAGTACATATGCTTCTGGTACCACACAATGAAAAATACCAAGGAATTTATCAGAGTTTTAAAATAGTCCTAGAAAGAAAAGAGAAGGGCAGTTTTTAATCAGATTTTTCTTATGCTTGAGGTCATTTTCAACCCTTAGAAACAGCATAAACTCTGGTTTGTAAATGACTCTACATTACTGATTTATTTGGAATTTTGTAATCTATATTTAGATTGAGTAAATGTTCAGGAACAAGTGGCAATAGAGACAGAACTATGCAAGAATGTTCCTATAACAAAAATATTTTCCACTACTGGGACACCTGAATAATATTTGTTTATTTTTATGTAATATTCTTTACTCAGTTTTAGTCTTGTCACATTCCACTTTTCTTCTTTGTTAAGAGCTTTTTTGACTTTGGGGTTTTTTGCAGGTTATTTTCCAGTTGGAAAAAATGTAATCTAATCTCTTTTACATATAAATTATTTTTTAGCAAATACGAGGATCATTTATGAAAGCAGTTCCTTTCATTAGACTTCCACCAACATATGTGGAAAACGTAAGCAAGCTTTTGGGTACACAAAACATACTTCAAATCAAAACAGGATACATTTGGCTTTCTGGGCTGTAAGCACACATTGCTGGCTCATATTCAGCTTTTCATCCACCAAAACCCCCAAGTCCTTCTCTGCAGGGCTGCTCTCAATCCACTCATCACCCAGCCTGTATACATGTTTGGGATTTCCCTGACCTAGGTACAGGACCTTGCACTTGGCCTTCTTGAACTTCAGTTCACTTGTAATTGATGTTCTAACATTTCACTAGTTATAAATTCAGTTTTGAGTTCCTGACATACATAATACATGCCTGAGTCTGATCTGAGTAGCAGAAACACTATGTCCATGGCTTCCAGGTAAGTCAGCAATTCTCAGCCAAACTACAGATTTAAAAAAATATAAAATTTTCAAATTCACTTGGGTTAAAAGAGAGACTATATTTTGGTTTGTCCATCCCTTTAAACCCCCCAAAATGTTTTGTAAATCTTTTTTTTTTTAAATATTATTTCATATTTCCTGGTTCAAATGATCTTCATGTCCAGATGAAGCCATTTATATGAAAAATATTCTAAATAAAACTACAACAAATATAAGGCTTTTCTTTAGCAGTTTAATTTCTATAACTTAATTTTTATTTCTCTGTCTGTGTTGACAATGTAAACTTCAGACACATGCCAGCACCATTAGCACCATCCATTCAGCTGTCTTCGGAGGTCTTGTGAGAGCCGGTGACTTCATACTAACAGGACCATCTCCGTAGGTTTTCAGTCTCCTACACTGATCACTGAATTCTTGGCCAATGCAGCCTGCTGAGTTTGAAAGTTTTAGCTATTTCTATTTGTGACCTCCTTAACAGTCCAGAACAATGACCACAACTTTTACAACCCCTAAACTGTAGGTTACAGCTCAAGAAGTTGATTCTTCCTTTTTATTTTGTTCTCTCTTAGTCCTGAACTCACTTTCTCTTCTCTCATTCAATTAATGAAAACATAATTCTCATCTTTGTTTCATCTCCAAACACCTCATTAATTTTCATGAATGCAAGGACCACAGGCAAGAGGTGCGGCTACTATCAGTATTTTGCTTCTAGTTGTCCCACTCTGAGCTACCTAAGTAAATCAATAAGTGAAGCCACTAGATTAATGAGAAGCGTTCTGTTGTAAGTTGCTTATCTCTACCACATGTGACAATAAAACTAAATCTTTATACATCTTATAAAAAGATAAGCTTGCAAAAGTAAACATTAAATGCAAGTCTGACATTCTCATGGAAGTATTGCATTTCCATGGCTCTACTTCCTTCTCCCACTTTCACATACAGCTGTCAAAATTGCTTTGTGTCTCACATACTTTATGCAATATACAGCATGCAAAGCTTTTAAAGTCACCACTTTTTTCACCAGCCAGAAATAAATGAGAGAGACAAAGGTCTCGGCTCAACACAGCAAGATGAGAATTCTGGAATTCTGCCCCCCATTCTGATTCCCCTTAATCTTTTTTTACTGTTTCATTTCTCCTCATCAATTTTCCTATCTGTAATAAATTGTGACAATGCTTTCACTTGAAAATGTGCATGGTATAAACTCAGTCAGTCAGTTTAGTAAGCCAGGCTGACATGATCATGCCTGATCATGCTTCAGATTATCAGCTAAGGACCACTTAGGCCCAACAAGAATGTCACTGTCTGCAGACAGAGATGGGTATATGAATTCACATGGGTTAAAGATGTACTGAACAAGGTCATTCTTATAAATACTATTTGGAAGATCTTTCATATTAAAATAATCCAGAAATGAGTAACTGTGATGTCCTGCATCATAGGAGTTAATTAACACATTACTAGAAGTGGTCCCTAAAACAACTCTCATCTCCTTGAAGACGGCACTGTGCAAATGTCTAATGGAAATGATATACATGTCTCTCTCTAGTATTGTTACTGCAGTTGTGGGCATAGAATCTGATAAGCTAGGAAAACCCCTTATGACAGCTTTAAATGAAATATTTTTGTGATCCTCAGCAGAAATCTAGAAGAAACATAATTTTTTAAAAGGTCAGACTAATCAGGGTACAGTTATGAACTGAGACTTAAGCTTTTTTTCTTTCTTCAAAGGACAGTAACTTTAGAATCGCTGCATGTATTTCTTTTCCTTTAATTTAATTTTTTCTTTCAACTTAACCCAGTGCTTGTAAATAAAAACAAAATTATAGCCACAGCACTGTGTATTGGGTTTGCAGGGCAAGGTTTTTGTAGTGGTGGGGCAACAGGGGTAGCTTCTGTGAGAAGGTGCTAGAATCTTCCCCTATGTCTGACAGAGCCAATGCCAACCAGTTCCAAGATGGACCCACCACTGGCCAAGGCTGAGCCAATCAGTGACGGTGGTAGCACCTCTGGAGTAATATATTTAAGAAGGCAAGGCATGGGAACTGCACAACAGCACATGGAAAGAGGAGTGAGAATATGTGAGAGGAACAACTCTGCAGACACCATGGTCAGTGAAGAAGTAGGGGAAGGAGATTCTCCAGGTGTCAGAGCAGATTCCCCTGCAGCCCGTGGTGAAGACCATGGTGAGGCAGGCTATTCCTCTGCAGCCCATGGAGATCCATGGTGGAGCCGACATCCACCTGCAGCCTGTGGGTGACTCCACGACAGAGTAGGTGGATGCCCTGAAGGAGGCTGTGACCTGGAGACAGGCTCCTAGCAGGACCTGTGGCCCATGGTNCAGGCTCCTAGCAGGACCTGTGGCCCATGGTGAGAGGAGCCCATGTTGGAGCAGGTTTGCTGGCAGGACTTGTGACCCTGTGAGGGACCCACGCTGGAGCAGTTCATGAACAACCGTAACCTGTGGGAAGGACTCACACTGGAGAAGTTTGTGAAGGACTGTCTCCTGTAGGAGGGACCCCACACTGGAGCAGGGGAAGAGTGTGAGGAGTCATCCCCCTGAAGAGGAAAGAGCAGCAGAAACAATGTGTGATGAACTGACTGCAACCCCTGTTCCTCATCCCACTGAGCTGTCTCGGGGGAGGAGATAGAAAAATCAAAAGTTAAGACCAGGAAGAAGGGAGGGGTGAGGGGAAGGTGTTTTAAGATTTAGTTTTTATTTTCTCATTACCTTATTCTGATTTGATTGGTAATAAATTAAATTAATTTCCCCAACTCAAGTCTGTTTTGCCTATGACAGTAATTGGTGAGTGACCTCTCCCTGTCCTTATCTCGACCCACAAGCCTTTCATTATATTTTCTCTCCCCTGTCCAGTTGAGAAGGGGAGTGATAGAGTGGCTTTGGTGGGCACTTGGCATCCAGCCAGGGTCAACCCACCACACACTGTAAATTTGTTTGTCCAAGAACAGATTCTGCACAAGCAGTGCAAAATTTCCTTCACAGACTGCCCTGTCATCCAGACAAGTCACATGAGAGGGAAAATAAGTGTAAAATTTGAGTGTGCATTCAGAAAGAGGTGTTGATTTAAGCCTGATGGAAAGTGGTCAACATTAATTTCATTATATTAAAAACTATCCATTATAAAGTGCATAAATGAGTTCTACGCTCATTTTTCAGAGGCAGAGGATAAATTATTGTATTTCAGAAAAGCACTCTGTTCTGGTAATAGCTATAGGGCTCTGCTTTCTCCAAATCATCACTGTTTCTGCCTTGCTATATGGCAGAAACCTCTGAAGATGATGAGGCTTTCTCAGGACTGAGTCAGATGACAAATACTGTATAGCTACATGCACCCTGTACAGCCATAGGGCAGTCGTGACTATTGTATTTTTCAGCTGATGGGGATCTGTGGTAGTTTGCACTATGCATAATGTAACAGAGGTTTAAAGAACAAAATGTTGCCAAACATATAGGTTATTTATTAGCAAGATAATATCTGGCAAGCTAAGAATATTTAGTTGTTGCACACTGGAAAACAGAAGAAAAATGACCATTACCTTGAAGAGGACTTTGCAATCTTTGCCTATCCACCCAGTCTGTGTTCAGTACAAGTTCCCATATGCCTGTCTCTGCAAGCTTGAGGACAGGCAACAAAAATCCTTACTAAGAACAACTGTGCAGGTGTACAACATGATAAATACGTAACGCATTTACACACTAGGAACACAAAGACACACATATATAAATGGAAGCATGATACATGTATAGCGAGTAAAATCTTTTGTTAGCATTATCTTGATAATGAAGAACCTATACTGCTCTAGTCTATTTTATTCTCTTGAACTTTCATTTTATTATGCTGACTCTGCATGTCACTACTGAAACACAACAATAAAGAAAGTTTATAGCAATATTTATAATGTTCTGGTGGGGTTGCACCCCGTGAAGCTACCCCTGCATAAGGGCAATTAAAACTGCTACCTTGTTAGTTGTTATAAACTGTGTTGGGACACGGCCATGCTTGTGGATCTGACACTCCGATGATTTCTACCACCATTCAGTGAGGACTGAGCTTTGGTACAAAAAAAGAATCATGAACTCTTTTATCTTAATCCACACATGTGCTGTTTTGCATGGCCTTCTGGAGCTTCACAGTCCCGAGAAAACACATAAAGCACAGCAAACCGTATTTTACAGCAAGCCATGGCAACACCATATTCCAGTTTTGCTTTTTAGCCTGGGTCTGCTTACATAGAATCATAAAATAGTTTGGGTTGGAAGGGACCTTTAAAGGTCATCTAATCAAATCCCCCTTGCAATAAGTGGGACCATCTTCAGCTAGATCAGGTTGCTCAGAGCCCCGTCCAGCCTGACCTTAAATCTTTCCAGGGATGGGGCATCTACCACCTCTCTGGGCAACCTGTGCCAGGGTTTCACCACCCTCATTGTAAAAAATTTCTTCCTTATTTTTAGTCTGAATCTACCCTCCTTTAGTCAAAAACTGTTACTCCTTGTCCTATTGCAACAGACCCTGCTAAAAAGTTTATCCCCAGCTTTTTTATAATCCCCCTCTACATACTGAAATGCTGCAATAAGGTCTCCCCGCAGTCTTCTCCTCTCCAGGCTGAACAACCCCAACTCTCTCAGCCTGTCCTCACAGGAGAGGTGTTCCATCCCTCTGATCATTTTTGTGGCCCTCCTCTGGACCTACTCCAACAGGTCCATGTCTTTCCTGTACTGAGGACTCCCAAGCCGGATGCAGTACTCCAGGTGGGGTGTCACCAGAGCAGAGCAGAAGGGCAGAAACACCTCCCTTGATCTGCTGACCACGCTGCTTTTGATGCAGCCCAGGATACGGTTGGCTTTCTAGGCTGTGAGCGCATATTGCCGGCTCACGTCCAGCTTTTCATCCACTGGTACCCCCAAGTCCTTTTCTGCAGGGCTGCTCTCAATCCACTCATCCCACTTATCTCTACTAAAGGGGGCTATCTTTTGTTTGGTAATCTGATGGATTTTTATGGCTCTTCCCTCTTACGCAAGCAGAGGATTTCCAAACTTTGATTTAACGTTCAGGTTAAATGGCTTTTAATGTGTCAACATGAAACACTATTTCAAGATCTCTAACTCTGAGCTAGACTGATTTCTATAATTTTCTAAACTATATTTTGATTTGCAACCTGACACTTCTTGAGATAGTCTTATACAAACAGACTTAAAAGGAATTAAGTCTGTTGGTCGGCAACAGCTGATATTGCTGTAAATCTGTGTTCGCTTACAGGTGGCTTCTAAAATTAACTAGTCACCCCTAAGTGTTTAGTGAAATTGTCAGCTGATTTAATAGACACATTAAACTCTTACTTATAAATTACTGTGACATTATTAGTGCAGCAGTTATATAATAAGTTATATAAACGCCAATGCACATGTCACTATATTGTGTCTGCTATGATGGCTGGAAGAAGAATATAAAAAACCTGTGATTTCAGGTCACATGAAATATCTTGCACTTTATCATATACTTAATATCACTTTAAAATACAGCGCAGTAGTATTATAAAGAGAATTACTTCCAAAATATATGATTTTGGAATAAAGCTAAGTTATGGTAAATATAAAACAAATTTATTTCTGCGATCAATCAAGAACTCATTTCATACCTTAAAAATTTTCTGTGATTTTAAAAAATTACATAAGATCGAAAGATATTGATTATCCACTGTTAAGTGTATTTCAGTATGTTGGCAATGGTTTAAATTTATATTAAACATGGCTTTCACTATCTGGATTTGAAAGCACAATTTCTCTAAAGAACTTCTCCCATTTAGTATTCTACCTTCTTGGAGAGCTTTGTAGAAAATAAGGGGAAAACACTAACAACTCCATCTTGGTTTCTGTTTTTGGTTTGGTTTGGTTTGGTTTTTAAGAGGTTAGGCAAAGAAGACCTATGTAAAAACTGGCAGTTTCTTTTTTCAGGTATATCAAAGCAAAGAGTAAATATAAATAAAATAAGTTATCGCAAACATCAGAAGGATGCTTAGCAGGTAATAAACATTGTTGAATAAAGTTATCATCTGGAATAAAGTGCATTATTCTGGAAGCAGTTTTTTTGACTTAATATTACTGATGTACTAATTAAACATCCTAATTTATTTTGTGTTTCACCACCAAGATTCTTCTGTATTTTACTTTGTTTATTAGGTAACAGAGTATGATACCCTGTCAAGAAACATCGCTACTGTGTGTGCTACACTGCAATTAGATCTTTCCTCATATTTGAAAAGTTTCTTTTCTGCAACATGTAACAGTTCAAAAAAGTCTTATGAGTTAAAAGCATGCCAGGTAAATCTGTGATGTGGTAAGTGTTACTCTTAATGAAGATTTTCCATTAGTTCTGAAGTTGCTTATAAGCTCGAATTCAAATATACTTATAATAATCAATTCTGTGCAAAATTGATACTATTTTGGCAGCTTAGAACTGGCCCTAAAGGACTACCCAGACTATCTGACATAAAGGATTAAAGACTAATGGATTACAGTGGATTACAGTGGTGCAGCAATATCATCTCTGTCTTCTGAGGTAAAAAGCATAGCAAACACATTGCCTGTGCTACAACACTGAATGTGATTAGAGTCCTCGCTTGCATCTTTAGTGAGTGGCCAGAAGAAAGATATGTGTCAGAGAAAGTGTATTTTGTATCAACCAGACATCACAAAGATGCAATTTTTCAATATGTGATCCCCTCCTCTTCAGACTGTAAACCAAACTCATTATGTTATATTTGTGATATAAGAGTACTGCTTTGTAAATTGTTTTCACTAATATGTTTTAGTGCTTAACACTAATACCTACATGTATAATATCCAAGTACGTTTTTGGCTAGTTTGTCAAATCATCTAGTGAACCACATGTAGTTTTTTGCTGGTTTATTTATACATCCTCTACTCAGAATAGTTTCCTGGATGGGTAGGAAGGAAAATTAATTTTCTGTGAATTTTATTTCACATTCCCAGCTTTTACATTTAAAAAGTTAAAACATTATATTAAAGTAAAAACTGAAGCATGATGCCTCTTTTTTATGATAGGTGAATTTGAACCTCACTGTCTCGGGTAGTGGCATTTGGGGACACAGGACATGAACCTCTTCTTTTTCGTGAGTAAGGGCCTTAAACTGAAAATTATACAGAGCATACAATTATATACTGTGTTTTTCAGGTCTCATTTTCAGCTTTCCTTTCTGAAAACTCTATTATCTAAATTCACCCCACAACCCCCTCAAACAGTTGGCTATAAAGTTACTTATGCCCTATTACAGAAACAGTGGTCACATAATGAGAGAGAATTGTATGAAGTCTCTGGGTATGCCTGCATACTGAGTATAAAAGCTATAATGCAAGAATTTGAATTATGATGCAATAAAACATATTAGAACAATCTGAACAATCAGAATAAAAGCAAATGATACTGAGGCATAAGGAACAAAAAACAGGTATCTTCGTTAGCTGAAAACTGACTTGGAGTAACCATACTGATCACGGAAATTAGTCTGCATTCTGGGCTAGAGATTTCTGGGTTAAATCTTATCTGTGATATGTCTGACATTCGTTGCTAAAAATCAAGTGTGCTATTACAGTAGATTCAATTAAAGTTAGTTGTGCACTACAAACTTATCTTGGAACTCCCTTTTTTTGGTTTGTTTTTTTTTTGCTTTACTCCAAAACCAAAGATAAGGAAATAAGACAAACATACAAAAGTAGAAAGTAATGTTATAAACTTGTGCACTAAAAATAATAACGTCTGTAGTGAATATATGGGAGGCTGAATGGTGAAGGGGATGAACAGAGGGAACTACTGTCAGTTGAAGAAGATTTGTCCCACCAGAAACATGTACACATTTATAAAACGTTTTACTATTTGTCTGTGTCATTTCAACTTTTAAAGAAAGGGTAAAAAATTACCTTTCCCACATACTGAGGTTCGGAGCCCATGTACTCCTCCAGCACAAAAAATTGATTCCACACCCAGCCTCGTTTGACTCGCTGGGCAGATGACCTCCTCCCTGGCACTGGCACATTTTCTTTTGGCTCTGCGTCTAAAGTCTGTTGCGGCTGTGGATGCAGTGGCGTTAGGAGACCTCCATCAAACAGGACCCAGAGAAGCAGGGATAAGCAGTTCCTTGTAAGCATTGGCAACGGCTTCCCTACAGCAAGTAATAAAACTCCAGCACTTAATGCAGAGCTGAGGAATCCAGGTTTGAGGTGTCTGTCGCCTCCACCATTTAGCTTCTGATTTTATTGCGGAAATGCTAATGCAGGCATTAATCCTTCTGATGACAAGGTTTTTGCCGCATTAAATTCCATCTAAAGGGACCTATAAAAGAGATTTACATGGCAACATCAAATTATATAAAATTACATTGAAGCATTCATCAAAATTCTTACACCTAGTTAGTTTCTAGAGACAGAGAAAAAGATTAGGAATCACAGTTTTAAAAGAGATTGCTGTTTTGATTGTAGCACTGAGCTGCTCTAGAACACTGTGCAGTTTTTACAGGAATAACACGTTCTTGCTCTGCTTAGCATTACCTTTGCATCTGTCTGAGGACAGGCCTGTAACCTTTGCTTTATGGCCCAGTTATCAGACAAAACTGTTATCCATCAGCGATGTCAAAAATACTTACTATGGATTTACACAGAAAATATTGGGGAAGAGGGGACCCACTCTTCCATCTGACTATACAGAGCAGGAATGCTTTGTTTGTTGTCTCTGCCAGGAAAGCATCTTGGAAGCATCCCCTTCTGTCTGTGCGTGGACTTAGCCAAAGTTTATACTGAATCTTGGACTCTGGAGGATAGATTTGTATGAATTCCACGGGAAATCAAAAATGGGAAATAGTGCCCATACAGCTAAATATCGCAAAGCTGCCAACACACAATATGAAGTCTATGACTGGCATTCTCTTCTCATAGCAAGCCTTGTATCAAAATGATAGCTGTGTTCTTCAGGACTGCTATAAAGTACATTAAAAATTGCAGTCCTGATATATGGAGAAAATGATAGAACTGCAGTCAGTGTAGAAAATGAAACAACACAGAAACCAGTAAGATAAGACAGTGATACTCATTTATTCTGACAAATGCCAGGTACACAGATTAAAAATAAATCAGTGCTAACTAACTACAGGGCTGAGACAGAACTATCACATCAAGGTGACAATTAAAACTGTGGTGATCCTTGTAGCAGCCAAATGCCATCAGCAAAGAAGAAAAAAACCCAAATCCTAAAGGAATTGTTATGCTCTCACATTGGTCTGTTTATACCAGCACAGACTATTTTAACAGAAAGATAGATAGGAAAATATACTGTGTTTTCTAGCCACAGTATAATTGACAGAGGTGCTTTCTTTTTGTATTTATGAAATGTTCTGATTCATTGCATGCAATTAATAAAATGACAGTGCTATTGGATGTAAATATTTAAATATTAGGGATGTAAATATTTAAATGTTATGGGGTATGAAACAAGTTCAATAAAATGTAGCTCTAGCTGTCATTTGCAACTTTGCGTGAAATTCAGGAGCAGTAAAATCTGGTGAAAATGAGCACTCACACCATCTAAAAATGCTGTGACCCAGGCCCCAGTAAAGTCGCTGTGAAGACTGTTGAACCTATGGAATCCATGCTGAAACAAACGGAGCTATTCTAGAATTTAGAATTAGACAATAAACAGCAACACATGTACATTCAATTTCAGGTGGGCAGCAGTAAGTACTGAGGCAACATGAAGACTTCAGTGTTTATTTTTCCCCACTCTTCCAAGCTATTGACCTTTCTTTTAATAGAGAGAATAGCTTAATGGCTTTCTTGAAGCTGTCCTTGCCTATGCTGACCCTGATGGAGGTGTTAAAACTGAAGCCTCACATTTTCCTAAGGGCCAGGACATCTGTTCAACAAATACACTTTCCTTTCCATGGCTTTTCTTCAGTAGGGGTGGATGACTGGCAGGCTGCATGTTGCATTAACTTGAATAGAAAGGGATTGAAGTTGTTTTCTGACAACTAATAATTCCATAAACAACAGCTCTATGCACACAAATTTTAAGTCCCACTGTGGATTGAAGAATTAAGAATAAATTAATAAACTTGTCTCATTAAGACCTACAACCTAGGAAGAAAGTGCCAGCTGGCTCTATGGTCTGCTGGTTGTCAGGTACAAGAAATAGTGCTTGTAGGATTTGAGATGGATGCATTTTACATTTTAAAAACAGAAATACAATTTATATCACTATGGAATTCACCACTTTGTTAGGGCCATATTGTGTCATCGATTTTTAAGCAGAAGTTTCTACCAAATCAATAAAGAGTTCTGCTTAAAAATCGATGACACAATATTGACCTCAGAAAAGAAGAAACAGTAAAGTACCTAACCATATATATATTTTTCACTTTCAAACACTGCCAAAGGTTATATTTTCCTTATGAATAATATTATTGCTGTCCATAACAATAAATAACATAGAAATTCTTATTTGTTAGGTACATGTTGATGAATCTAAATAGAAAGAATTTATAATTAGGAGCCTAGAAAACCTAAAAAGTTTTGAAGAAGAAAAAAAAATACCCTAGAAAAATAACTGCACTTCTTATTCTAAATTTACAGCAAGATTTTCTGTTCTGATTAGAAAGGCTATGTTTTAGGTTTTAACAAAAAAGAAAGCAAAAAATGTGGTGAAAAGGTATCTAGTGCAAGTGAGTGTTTTAATTCTACCTTAAGAAAGGATTAAAAATGAGGGAAGAACTCCTATCTGCTCATGATACT
>VZTL01062395.1:236221-260462 GCA_013400535.1 Scopus umbretta | reverse complement strand
GCAGTCAGTCTTTTTTTTTTTTTGCTCACAGGTTCTTAACACATTCTTTGGTTTGAGGGACTATGTCTCCTAAAAGCTGATGGACTCTGGAAAAATATTGATGTTCTGAACGAAGTGGCTCAGTTTTTGAAACACAGATGATACTCTCCTAGTCTGCAGGAAACAAATAACACTCCGCAAGAGTTCACTGAGAAATTCAATCAGGAAAACAAAAAAGGGATTTCATTCTGCGCTTGAATAAAAAAGAGGTTGTTCTTTATAAAAGTTGAGCAAAAAAAAAAAATAGTCAGACATAGGGGCATGTCAGAACAAGGCAGCGCTTCTGAACAGGTACAAGGTGAATAGACTGAAAAATTAGAATGAAGAACAAAAGTCAAGCCAAGAAGCGGCAGAGGAAGGAAGGAAAAAAAACCTCCAGTAGTCCTTAGATCAGTTAGAAGACTCTCAAAAACTCACCTCAAGTAAATTCATATTCTTATTTGAAAAAAATCACGATTTTTAATTTTAGCCTTTTTCAAAAGAAAAGATTCTCAAAGGTGTCTTTTTTATGCTTTTTGATTTTTGTCAAGAAACTTTTTTTTTTCCCCTTGTCAAAAAAGTTTCTAGGCAGTTCTAAAGGAGAGACACAGACAGGAGAGACATCTTCTGTAGTGTTTGTTCAAGTAGAAGGTAAATGTTGAAGACCTGAAAGGCAACACTTTGTTCAAGTGGAGTGGCAGTGCAAGGATGAGCAATGTACAGTTGATGCACGCTCCCAAAATCAGTGAGTTAAACACCAGAAAGCTCTGAGCATGCAAGGATAGTAAAGGCTGGACTGGCTACAGATATTTCCTTCTGCTTTTTATTTTCACTGCATCAAATACAGCAGTAGGCAGCTTTATGAAGTGAAGTAGATAAAAGGCATGGTTGTGTCATCTGTGAAGTCCATGTCACTGTAGGGAACATGCAGTGGTGTAAAAATTGTTAGGAGTACCGTTAGCTCCTAGGAGTAAAGGAGCTAACAGTAATGTATAGGTACTGATTATTTACAATTCTGGAAGCAGGGAGGGATAGCGTTTCTCTCCTCTAATTCTAGACATCAAGCCTAAACTAGACATCTGAGCCCTTTAATAGGCAACGGAGAGAGATAAAACTTCCAAAGTGTCACTTACGCTGTCCTAAGACATGTGCCTAAGACAGGAGCTGCCAGAGAATGAATCACTCGCCGCAGGCGCTTTTGGGGGAGAATAGCCTTTCTGAGGGAGAGCAGGCAGTGGGAAACAGTCTGCTTCCAAAGCGTTTGCGGTCTGAAAAGCCAGTCCTGCAGCAGCGTGTGTGTATGCTTTACATCTGAGAGTAGTCAAATGCGAGCCCATGAAATTACTTAAATAAGTAAAATAAGTAAGTACAGCAGCCTGGTCCTGACAGATAAGACAGACTGTCTTCAAGATGAAAAAAAATACTTCTTTGGGTAAGGCATGGGTCTTGCCTGTCAGACCCACGCTCTTCGGAAAATTGTATCCTCCTTTTGCAGGACGATGAATGTGAGCATCTAGTAGATCTCTGTTCCATTTTAAACTCCATAATGTGCTTCTCAAATGTAGTTAATAAGTATATGCATCTAGCTCTGTCCAGAAAATACAGTTCATTGAATTTACTTGGTACATTATGAACTCTGTACTTACACCAGTGTTTGAACTATGCTGAGGGAGAAGATACAAAATTCAGTTCTTCTGAGCGCCCTGTCTAGCGAATGCTAGCCAACTGTCTTCTATCAGGGGATTTCAGAGGACTTTGCACGATGCCACAGTCGCTTTCCCACGTGTCTTTTTCTGCTCACAAATAGGTATTCTTAAGCCGTAGCCACTCTGTGAATGGCTTAATGAAGCAAGTCTCTGTATCTGAAGCACAAAGAGAACCCACACTCCCTCCGTGAAAGGATGCTCCTGCTGGATGTGGGGAAGTTGCGTAGACATGCTGTAATTAATTTGTGCATTCTTCTATAGCATTAAACAGCTGTTATTACAGAAGGACATGGATTTCTGCCCAGGTAGCACTCATGGTAGAAGATGAGCACACAGATTGCAGCAGTAAACTCACGTGATACGCAACCTTATGTTTCAATGTCTGTAGATTTGCACTTGTGAAACTGAAGCCTTTTCAAGCTGGTGAGTTGCCAGCTCTCCCATTGCACTGGTGACATAGAATATCCTCCAGAAAACCCTCCTTCCGGCCCGCTCCGAAAGAAATTGTGATGACTAGGAAAGGAACTAGAGAAATGTCTGAGAGAAATTCCTCAAAATGGCCATCCACTATGTTGTTAAATATTACTAAGCCTGTGGGACATAGTTGCAGAGACAGAAAATTGTATCTTTGACTACTGTTGGTACTCAAGTGAATCCAATAGTTACCTTCCATAAATTAGGCAAAGCATGGCCTCCCTAGATTTTTCTGTGGAAAAAGCAATGCCATTGACGAGTGTTCATACTATTATTTCATGGCCATTTGAAAGCAATCATTAGTATATCAGTTTGTATTGAGGCTCATGTCATTACTCTCAAGTAGACAGCTCTACCCATTTTGTGTCCTCTTGAATTCAGGGTGATTATTGTTTGATTTCAGTTGCAGGTCACCCACAATTTTATTAAGTCAGGATGTGATCATGTTTTTCTGCAATGAAAAGGCGAAAAAACAATGTCTTTAAATGAATTGTGAAATTCTTAATGTGCTTAAAGATGGTTACCATTCACTTACCATTGAGAAGAACCGCACAAGTCTGTCAGATGGATGCTCAGGTACTATACAGATCTCTAAAGGCAGTGTAAATTCCAGTGTGAATGACTGGCAGAGTTTCCCATCCTTTTAGGCCCACTTTAGGTCCTGTGTTTCTTGGGGTACTAAAAGGTCCTGAAACCCAAGCTGGGAACTCTTGGTGCCTCTGTTCTCTGTGCAGGCAACTAAAATCACACGCGTGATAGTTGCTGCCCAGCTGTAAGAATTTCCCATTCATTCCACCTCGAGCATGCACTTCAGAGCAATGGTGTCATGACGTTTAACATGGCGCGTTTGGAGAATAAACTCTACTGGGACGTAAGGGGCTGAAGCGAAATAGCACGAGCCCAGTCTCAGGAAAGGTCTTTTGCTCATACAGAAGGTACCGGTACTTAGCTGAGACAGTGGAGACCGCCTGACAGGTTGCAATTACTTCTGCCAAGTGCACTAGGCTGCGTTCTAAACCTTTGCTTAATGGGGGCAGATCTGTTCTGAGTTATAAAAAATAAAACAAAACTGCCTCAGGTCACAGATATGACAGTGTCTGTGCTTCTAATCACGTTTCACCTTCAGCAGCAGGTTTTGCTTATTCATCCTACATAAACCTCAAAATGAGCTGAATTTCCTTCATAAAAAACCATGGAAATGGAATAAATCTCAGCTTTAGTTTCCATGAACTCCAAGACAGAATTACCACTCCAGCTGATCGTGTGTGCCAGGCACACTCTGCTAAGAGAAGAGCTTCCTTCAGTGTCTCTGTGGCAAAAAAAGGCAGGTTGTGAAATGAGAGTCCGCTTTGGAGTCTCTGTATCATGCTTTTTTGCGCTGTAGCAAATTGTTTTTGCAGCACACCCTAATATATATCTAGAATACTATTCAATTAGGCTAATAGTCGCTGCTTACATTGTTCTGTAAGAATCAATGATTAAGAACCTCTCTGTATGGTTCAATCTACATTAATTGATTTCTCCTGCAGAATATATGCACCTGCCTGTTCTTCTTTCGGGATCCCAATATGAAGCAAAGCTATTATGCAGGTAAACAAAGGAGATAAAGGATGACCTTTAACTTTGACACGATAGCCTGCAGTATTTGTGATGTGCCATCTGTCATAACTGATCGCTCCTAATAACGATACGCTGGATGAGAAGCTGAAATGAGGAAACAGCTTGGAGACGGAGGAAGGTTGGAGGGGCGCCGGAATGACCTTCTAGCAATGCGTGTGCTCGTCAGGGCAGGAGGACTCGTGCGTGGTGACGCTTTAGGCCTCACCGTGGCACCTGCAAACTTGGTAAACAGTTGATTCCGCAAGCGGCTCCACTGAACTGATGTTCAAAGTATATGGGATATGTTCGAAGTATAAGGAATTAGCCGTCGTTCGGCCCTGTCTTAGGACGTGCAGTGTAACTCTAGCCCCTGCAGACGGGAGGCAGGTCCTGGGCAGGCAGGATTGCCGGTTCCGCCTGCGGATAACGACTGATACGCCATCTGCCAAAACAGCTGGCAGCACTCCTGCTAGCGTTCCTGTGGGGTCTGGCTCCCCGGCATGAAGTGGACTGACTGCATGAATGCAGGGAGGAAAAAAGGGCAAAGAACAATGTGAGCTCTTTGCAAGATTGTTTATGTTTTCTAATGCTTCATAAACACAGAATCCCAGTTGTTCGTTCTCACCACTGGGTGCCAGAATGGCCTATCTTACCTGATATAATGGTGGAAAATATAAATAGCTTTCTAGCAACCAGGCTTCATTAATATGTATTGGAAACCTAAAACGGTATTCAGCTTTGAGGGGGAAAAAGTACAGAATTGCTTTGGATTATAATAATTTCAGCAAAGCATCTAATTTATATATTAAGCTTGCTTAATGGACTTATATTGCCTTGCTCTTTGATCTGAAGAAAAAGGTGGTGAACAATTTATCAAATAAAAAAACCTCCCCTAGTCCAGCCCACACGTCACAATCTGCCCTATAATTTACATTTTTTAAGAGATGCTGTTTCCAGGCAGGAGAATTGGTTCCTAAAGATTCCTTCTAATATTACGAATGTGTTTTCGCGAGGTACACTCTGGGGAAAAAAGTAATAATGAAGGAATGCAATTCTACAGACAAATGTTTCAGCTCTATGCCTTCTTCACTAAAGACAGTCATTTCAACTAAATGCCAAAAGGCATTTAGCTGTAGCATTTGTCAGTGGAATAGGGTTGGCTTTAGGTTTCCCTCCTGATTTACAATTGAGTGTTTATTGGGTTTACTGTACTGTAGCATGTTTTGTTAAACGCTAAAAAAAACCATCCAGCTTGTGCATTAATCACAAGGATGATAGCTGTCACGGTAAAGTGGGTCAGCATGGGGCTTTTGTGCCCCGCCAGACGTCATGGAAAGGATGCTGGCTGCTCCCAAAGGGGCAGGAAAGATGCGCTGGTGGCTTTGGCCTGGGATCTAGACAACCTGCGTCCAGCTCCTGGCTCCCGAGATGGTTTCTTGTGAGAGGCATAATCTATTTCTCCATGTCTTTATTTTTCAACCAGGAGAGGGGGGAAAAACTGTGTCAATGTCGTCTCACAGTAGCTGGGTGAGCTGCCGTAGAGTCGCATGCCTCAGGAGGATTTAGGTCACTGTGGTGGTGTTTAAAGGCTAATTATTGGGAACTTTGTGCCTGGAGTTCCTCAGTTGGTTTGCGTCTACCTGTTGTAGTTATTCCTCAGCAATCCTTGCTTCTGGTCACATACATGCGGAACAGCAGTGTTGGTAATCACAGCTCTATCATGACTCTCGACAGGTCTCCCATTCACATTTCCCCCCCATTTGTCCAAAGCAATGAGCTGTCAAACATTTACTATGGCTGTGTGCAGGGTTTATTCATATTTAAATAAAGCCATTATCCTGGCCTTGAGTTTCAGTAGTTTTCTGCTCTTCCTCTGGAGTATTTCTCTCAGTAGTGCCATCTAATCAGCTTTAGGTTTTAATTAAACAGCTGTCATTTGCTTCCTAGTTCTGTTGCGACCTGATGTTGTATTAAATTTTAATTTAGCCTAGGCTGGATAAGAAGAAGATTCCTTCAGACCACAAAGAAACGGTATTAGCAGGTTACAGTTGTAATTAAGAAGAGCTCTGCTGAAGTGCTAATGCATTCAGGTACAGAGAAGGAGCTGGAGATAAACGCGCACATAATTATTATTCAGGGACAGAGCCTGCAATATGAGTGTGTAGCTTCCACCTGGGCTGCTTGAATTGAAGGTTTTGGTCAAGATCTCACAGCTGAAACCCTTGACAAAAGAAATAGGAAGGGATTCCTGGTTTTTCACCCGTGACTTTGCAGCGTCAGCAGTTAGAGG
Organism: Scopus umbretta; assembly: GCA_013400535.1. Taxonomy (NCBI): domain Eukaryota; kingdom Metazoa; phylum Chordata; class Aves; order Pelecaniformes; family Scopidae; genus Scopus; species Scopus umbretta. The sequence goes on along the minus strand of VZTL01062395.1, from coordinate 254,375 downwards.
TTTGTGCTGGTGGTCCCTGGGTCTTCTTCCAGACGTTTCACTGATGCTGTGCCACGCAGGAAGGCCTGCCCATGTACATCGACGTTATTACCCCTCTCCACATTTCAGATGCTGTTAGTAATAACCAGCACAGGTATCTTAAATTCAGTAACACTTTTTTTCTGCAGTAGACCCTACCCTGGAAATATAAAACAAGCTTAACAGAATCTAGATTAAATGCTATTACTTGTGGAAAATGCACTAAAAAACCCAGTCTGTTTATAAATCTAATGGACAGTCAATTAGTTCAGTTCTGCCTTCATATTTCTTCCTCAGAGGAAATAGAATTTTTCAGTCTATAAACGGCCAGCTCTTCAAAAGGTCTTTACCCAGCCTCTTATACTTGTTTAACATTCGATCCAGGCATCAGGCATCTGAAATATTGATTTATGTAATAGAATTGCTTACCAGTGAAGTGTAGTTTTTGTGAAGCAGCACCTGCTAATTAGCACGGGGGGCACCTGTACACGCTGGGAAGGAGGGAGGGTTCAGGACAGTGCTTGTGCCGAGAGTAGGATGAGCCATATTTCAGAGCACGCACAAGTAGCGGGGTTCCGGGCTGTCTCTTCCAAGACATTTTCCCTCATGCTCATCTTCACAGGGAGTTTACAAAAAGAATGCAAATGTCTTTATAAACTTTGCATTATCCTTCAGAGCATCAAAGTCTGACTTCAGCTTGGTAGCTAAGCAGCACTTAGAGTTAAAAGGCGGCTAGGGGTTTTGTTTATCCTTTGTCACACGTGAGGGTCAACATGAGGGTGATACAACGAACAGTGCAAAAACCAAAGGAGGAATTAGTTCAGGCCTGTTAAAAACCTGATTCCAAGTCCACTGAAGTCAAAAGAAGCCTTTCATTTATGACTCAGCGGGGCTTTGGATCAGACCGTAATTGCATACAAGTGCCACCTGCCCCTGACACGTAGGAGTTACACAGCTGTGCTGACAGAGAGTGGGCTTGGAAGTAGAATTAGCCGCGTGTTCGTTGTTTGTGACCTTGGCAAAAATGCCGTTTCCCCTGATGCACTGGAGAAGACGGTCCGTTGTTGAAGAATGGCTTACAAATAGCATACTGGCACACCGCTCCTTGGGAGCGTTTTGACACAGGACCACCATGTCTTCATCCTATGCCTGGCGTATGTTTATGTTGGATCAATGGCTTAGGACTTAGGGGATATTTGCTGTTGGTTTGGTGAAATCTAACTACCTCTAAACAACCTCTTTCCACCTGAGGTGCATCTAAATGTTTCCTTTCAGTTGGCAGTGCATTTTCTTCTTAGTTTTGTTCAAACCTCAGTCTTTGTGAAGGTTTCACAGTTGTTTGTTCACACTTCCACTTTTGTCACATACTTCTCTCTTTCCTGGTGTCCCTCCCTCATGGTTGGCAGCTGGTTATAAATGAACCCATTCATCATAAACAAAAACTAGACAGTCATTTACTGTGTAAAACATCTGGTTTGTGCCTCACAGAGAACAGAACAAAGACAGTATATTTATTTCATGAGGTATTATTCAGAAAAGCATCTCTATTCAGGACAACAGTTTAACTCGTGCTTAAATCACGTTGAAGTCTAAGTGTCAAGCTGAGCACGTACTTTTAGTGCTGTTCTGAACAGAAATGGACTCGAGTACATGCTTAAATGCTTTTCTGGAACATGACTGCCCATAAAGCTCTAGTAGACTGTATTAGTTAGCTGGCACTAGTGTTATTAGTACTTCAACTCATTTAATTCAGGGTGCTTTTGTAGAAGTTTCCGAATATTGATTAATAATACATCTTAGTTGCAAGTATTTATTGGTCTTCTCCAGCTGTCCTTAGCTTGTGGTCAATGCCCATTATTTTCTATCAATCTAGCTAGCAGACAGAAGCAAATGATAGTGAATATATCTCCCTATGCAAGCTGCCATCAAATTTTTCACTAAAATCCATTTCTTCTTCCACCAATTCTAATAATGGAATTTAAAGTTAGATTAGTTGGAAGCAACTTTTTTTTTTTTTTTTCCCCAGCTGACAAGCAATTAGTTTTATGGAAGTTGAAAAATGAAAAGTGGATTGATTCAAGGCAGTGCTTCCTATTGCAAGCTTTTTGAGAAGGCCGAACTGAATCTCTGTGAAAGCACAGATCGTTCCTTGCCCCGCGTGTGTGTCAACTTTGGGGCCTGCGGTAAGCACTGCTTAAGCAGAGACGAGCTGCTCTGTAGGCCTTTGGAGGCTGTTCCCCTCCGGTCTGCATACCTTTTTACGCAAGGCAGGGACCTCTGTAGCAACTCATTTGGAGTAATTAATCAAACTGCAGCCATACTGAGACACAGAGGAAGGCTGTGTTAATGGAGTCATTAGAGTGCCAGCACTGTGAATTCATCAGGATTAGAGATAAATGTGGTGAAACATCTCTAGGTGGGATTTTGATGAGGAAAGATTTAAAAAATTTTATATGGATGGCATTGCTTAGTTTGTAATACCCTACCTCATGCATAGTTTTTTCTCATCAGGTATTTATGTCCCGAAAAGGGAAAATGGTCAACTTGCAACACTGTTAGCTGGAACAGTAAGGAAGAAATGCTGTTACTGTAATGCTTGATAACCACCTCCCAAATCACTGGCATAATTTGGGGTAAAGGGGTGGGAAGAGTCGCTGACGCCCTCTGGAGATCGTACCCGAATAGCACTGTGGTTCTGCCAAGCTGCAGATGTGCCTTCGCGCGTAATTGCGTTACAGATTTCATTGCCACAGCAGCCAAACCTGTAAATGGGCTCAAAGAGAGTAAATCCATGTTTGCCAAAACCAGAACTTTATGGTCCAGATGCAACTTTTGGCTTTTGGTTGTTAAACCACTGACTGCAGGGAGCTCGAAGGGTGTGTGCAAGGAAGGAGCGCTCCCCTGCTCCGTCCCTGCAAGAGGCAGAGCTTTGGTTCGTCAGTCTGACCCCGGTGGCATTCTCATGGCTTTATGCTTCTCTAACGCCCACCCTTTGTTTGTGTGTGTGTGTGCATACAGGACACAGAAGTCCTTAACACGGCCATTCTGACGGGCAAAACGGTGTCTGTTCCAGTCAAAGTTGTTGCCGTGCAGGAGGATGGGTCCGTGGTTGACGTTTCGGACTCCACCGAGTGCAAATCAGCCGATGAAGACGTCGTAAAGGTAAGGCACCCACGTGAGGTGGAGAATGGAGTTTTCACCCTTTCCTCCTCTACCGCCACCATATTGGGACCTAGCTCACATTCGGGATGTTACATCAACCAGTTGTTTTACAGTCATGGCTGTTTCGGCGGTGGCGGGTTGTTTCCACTGCGCGAAGGGGAGAGCGGTCTCCAGAGGTTATGCAGGGTTAGCATGTTTCATAGACTGATGCGGAGCCATTTGTGCTGATGTGTTCCATACGGGAGAGAGGGCCAGGGATGCTGAAAGAGCAGCCCTAGTCTTTCTTCGCTGGCCAGCCAGTGCTGATGAGAAAGAATGTGTTGTCTGATACATCCCACTTGGGAAAAGTCAACTTCCCACACAGGGATCTTTGTTCTTGTGTGGCTTTTCTGCATCCATTATTTAATAGTAATAATGCAGTATATTGTAACAGTGTGCAGCAAGGTTTCCTACATGCTTCTGACTGCATCACTTGCTTTCCAGTCAGGAATTTCTTACAAGTACAGATAGGGAACTGTACCAAAGTCTGGAGGAGCATGACAGAGAATAGAAAATAACAACCGTATTGCAAAAATTCTTAAAACGAGAGCTGGGAGCTTTTAAACAATGTTGTGGGGTTTTTTTGTTTGTTTTTTTTTTTTTTTAAATAATATATTCCACTGGTTCTCCCTCCCTGACATTGAGATGAAAATAGCATTAATGTGACTTTATCAAGACATGGACTGCATGACTTCTGACACCATTGCATGGCTTTCAGCTTTTAGCTCGTTATTATTTTTAGCATAAAAGAGGTATTTTTGAATGTCTTTAATAGGTTTGTTTTATTATGTAGTTTGGGGGTTTTAAGTGAACTTAAGAATTGACTACAATTAAGTCTGTATGGGGGTGGGGTCTTTTTTCTATTATTTATGAATTTCTTAGGGTAGTTCTAGAGAGATAATTTCTTTGTCTCAATTCCAGGAAAGTACAGTGTATTATATATAAATGCTATAAAAATAGGATAGTATAGTCATCCTTTTTACATAGTAATCCTGTAACCTGTAGACCTTACAATAAACTCTCTTTGCAGCTTTCAAGAAACAAGTTCCTCCCCATATTCTAGCTGTCGGTTGTGTCATGTGTGAATGTATTCCAGACCTGAGCACTTTAAGTTTTCTTCGGATTGCATTGGAAACCCACATCCTTACCTTTGAACCTATTATTATAACCTCTTTGTAGATAAGACTGCAAAGGTCCTAATAGATAGCTTGTACTTCGGTAGATAAATTTTCACGTTCTTTAGCTGGCTGAAAAATTGCACACAGCATAGCTATTTATTTTGAAGATGATATGCTGGAACAAAAAATTCACCTTATTTTTGACAACTCTGAATAATCTTGTTACCAATTTTTGGAGTAAATTACATCCTCTAAAACAAACAAAATTTCATTACATTTCAGGTCCAACAACAAAGACATTCCTTTGCAGTTAAAGACCTTACAGAGCAACTGTACGTTTTGTAGGTATTTCCTCTTTCTGAGACATATAGGTAGGTGAAAGATGACATCCATTTGATCCTAGGTAGCTATAGGAAAAGCAAGACGGGTTTGGGCAAAAGCCTTAGTCAGGCAACGTCTACTTGCTTCCAACTTTTTTCATGAAGGTTTATCTCCATTTTACATGAAGGCAAATCATTCATAAAGAAGATTCAAGTTACTGGGCAGAAGCATGTGTGCCACTGTGTCCTCAGCGAGGCTGATAGCTTGGGGCTTAGTTAGACAATAATGATGCCTAGCCATTTTCAGACCTCCAAGCATTTTGCAAAGGACACCAGTGTAATACTCTCTTTTCATGAAATTGACTGTTCCAGTGTTTAGCCTCAGCCAGTGATGGAATAGGTCTCCTGAGTCTGTGCTCTAGCTTCTATGTTTTTCTTATATATCAGATGGGGAAAGAAAAAAAAAAAAATCACCTTTTCTTTTCTGGAACCAAATTTCCTTGAAAGTTCTTACCAGAAGGAACATGAATGAATATCTTTGTTTATGACTAACTTAATTGTCAAAGCAACAGACTCTTGGTAAGTTTTTCTCTTCTTTTTTTGCTGTGTACCATACAGCTATTATCTGATTAGTGGCTGTTATTTATCAGTTCACAATGAATTGTTCATATTATAAACTCAAGCACCACGTTACATATCATCAACATATTGCTGAGAGACTGTCTTTTCTTTGCAATTCAGAAAACCAGATCCAGATCTAAAAGACTGTATATGTGGACTTTTGTTTCTATTAATTGAGTTTCTAGTAGTTAGAGCATACTGGACTGAACCAGATAAGGAAAGGTCAGGAAAAGGACTCCTATTCCTCTTTCACTGATAAAATTAGTATCTGCAGATGTCAGGGAGATGTGGCATTTCAAAACATTGTCTGTATAAAGTCCATTTAGTTCAATCAGCAGTTGTCCATACGGATATCCTGTCAAAGCTGGGCATGAAGTTGTTCTGGTTCCCAAATTTAAAAGATCTCCTGAAGCTGGCAACTAAATTAGACTTGACACGACCTCTGTGAGCAGAGACGGGGTTTCCAGTTGCAGCTGTGGATTTATACACTTCAAGAAAGCAAAACTCTTACCCTTTGACCATCTTCCTTTCTTGCTTTTTCAATACAGGTTGTATTTCTAGATGGAATTAGGCCTGCTCCAAAGCACCTTCAAGTTGATGAGTGTCCTCCCATTCCCTTCAGTAGTCTGGGTAGAGCAGACCAAAACACAGGCCAAAATTCTGCACAGGTTTTACACGATTTGCACTATAATTCCCCCCTTTTTTGGTAGTGACTAAGCTGGGTATAAATCAGGTCTTCATTTGACTGCTCTGTGAAATTACTTGGGTATCAAATCACTGACAGAAGAGAATGCCTCTGGGACTCTTTCCCAGACCTGGTACCCAGCTCTAATATATTGACTTAATGAACAAAAACAAGAGGGCTGAATGTGGTCTTCACTGCATTCATCTTGCCTCATCTTGGTGATATAAAATGGGAGTAATGTTATTTGTGAAAATTGCAGCATCCTTATAATGGATTTCAGTGACAAATTCCTGAGAGGTCCTCTCAAACTGAATGCTGTTCGATTAATTAGCTGAGTTAAAATTTAATATAGGGTTTATGTGGCTATATTTTTTCAGAAAAACGCATATTCTCCTTACAAACCCCTTTGGTAAAGTCAATATTGACTTTGCTTCCAAATTTGTGTTGCCTTTTCTATATAGGTGGTACTACTAAACCCTCTAATAAGAGTTGTCAGGCATTTTGGATGTAATTGCCTAATCTTAAGCTTCTTTTCACTGTTAATTCTGCTTTTATTGTTTCTTTGTAATTGGAGAGATGCTCATATTCTTTTGGGCAGAACAGAGAGCGTTGCATTCCTAACCTTTTATTTCTGTTTAATGGCTACTGATTTAATAGACAATTAATGAGACAATTCTTTGATCACTGCTGTAACACCATTATTTTCAATTAAGACACAATGAATTGAAGCTAGTTTGAATAAAAACAGACCTTAGCCCAGGCTATTATGTATTTATACAAAACGTGCTTCTCTGGGCAGCTACCTAGATATCACACCTTGATATAAATACTACTCAGAGATGGTCAAATAGATAGGTGATGTACAAGTGATTTATTTTTAGGCAGGAGATGTGAATCTTTCCTATTCTAAGCCATGTATTCCCTCAGCCTAATGGTTTAATAGCTTCCCAGCAAGACAGTATTTCAGTCCACATTTTTCAAAGCCTACCTAATTAGTGGTAAATATAATGAAACACGCCTATTACTTTCTGACCTTGCATTTTCCGACCTTACCGTGACTTGATCCTGAAAGGAATCTCACAGGTAAACTTGCTCAGTTCAGCTACGATCCCTGGTCCCTACAATTGCTGGTCCCGGCAGTTGGACACCGGTGGTAATACTGACCAACCATTTTAACTTGAACTGGCTACCCTCTAAAAATTTTCGATGGAAAAATTACCCTAAGTCAGTGAAACTCTTACTCTTATTCCATTATCGAGAAGGAACATTTAATGCTGTTGGCATTTGAGGGAAAAGATTGGCTTTATGATTAAGGCACTGAAATGCTTCTCAGCATTAATTTCCCTCTCTCTTGCTGATTTCCTGTGTGACTGTGGGTAAATCACTCATTCCCCTTGGAATCTCGCTGCCTTATCTGCAAACAAGGCTGAGAAATACATCCTTTTCCCAGCCTCAGCCTGCCTTATGTAGTTTCTGAAGCTACTGTTGAATCTGAATGGACAAAATCGTTATCTCCACTAGAGTCTCGTTAACTTCAGTGGTCTTCTGCCACGGACTCGCTTGAAGGACTTCTCTCCCAGTGTCCCGCTTTTCCTGTAAACCACAGCTAAATAGGGTTGCGAAGCTGAAAAGAAAGAAGTGGTGGACACTTGATAGAATTTATGCACAAATTATTCAGCTGCTCTGGTGATGGGCAATACACTGAGAGATAAAGGAGCTGTAGGCACGGTAGGATGAACCACAGGGCCTCAGTCTTCACAGGTGGGGAAAAAAAGCCTTGAAAAAAAAGATGAAGGCATAGCAAGGACCTCCTTTGCTCATCCATCCTGCCAGGAACTATAAGCACTGCTGAAGTTTTGCTGGCCTGTTAACACTGGGTTTCACTTGCTCCCCACCGGCCTTCAAGCCATAGTTAGAGGGAAGTAAAGAGTTTGCCCAACATCAGTGATGGAGGGAACATCTTCAGATAGTGGTATTTACAGAGGGAAGTCTAACCTGAGGGGCTTTGGCACGGTCAATCTTTACAGCTGCTTAGAAGCTCCAAGACAGGTCCATGCACTCCTTTTTCCTCCCTGTAAAAGTGCCTTTAAAAGCCTGAACCATAGTAATTTCACATGAAGAAAAACTCTGAAAACATTGTAGTTACGTGGTAGACATAAAGATCACCCACAAAGCAGCATCAAGTGAGGAAATTATAATGAGGACAGCTTCTTAGTCCAAATGTTTATCTCAGTAGTGTACAAATGAAAGGGAGACAGCTGCCCAATTAATTCATTCTTAGATTAGTCATACTTTCATGTCCTTTGCAAGTTACACAGAAATTGACTGATGTTTCAAATTAATCTCTGCAGTAATTCAAATGGCTTCCATGGAGCTACACCATGGACTAATTCAGCCTAATTTTTTTGTAACAGAAAGGGCCCTCAGTTGAACAGAAGGGAGTCAGAGGGGCTCATCCTGCCCATTTCTGCCCACGTGAAAAGTGCAACAGAAACAGGCTCAGTGTGCCCAGGCAGAGGCGTACATTAAGAACAATGGTGCCTCGATAAAATACCATGAAATCCATCTGTGCGAGAATGCGCTTTTCTTGTTAGCTTGCTAGAGGAAAGCACTCCGATGAATTATTCACCTTTTCATAATTTCCTGTCTAATTACAACAAAAGTAAAATTCAAACCATTCCTACCCCTTACTTTTCTAACCTTATCTTGAACCCTCCATAATTAATGTTAAAACAATAGAAGACCTAATTTTCCTAGCAGCAGTCAGCTAGGCTTTATCTAATGCGCAGTAAAAATAGCAGAAGAAAGGCAGGAAAGGTAATAGCTGAAATAGATTGAATCTGAGGAAGGTTCTTCCCTCTTCCAGACAAAACGCAGATGAGCAACTGAGGACCTTAACTCAACAGCCCTGGGCACAGTGATCTCTAACCCCAGCACAGTAACTGCTACAAGGAACCATGGGGGGAAAAAAAACCAAGGGAAAGGGAGGGATACTGTGGTTCTGCAGTTTAGATGACATGGAATTTTGGGGAACAATTCCTTGCTGCAGATTCACAGCACATTCTTAGGACAATTTACAGAAAGAAGCGCCTGCCTGGAGTTGTTAAATGCAACTATTTATGCAGGAGCTCTGAAAACAAAGCCAGAGGTTGTAATTTGCAAGTTCTGCAGCTGCTGTGCCATTAAAGTATGTGATCAAGAATGTAATGTACTTGTACATAAAGCGAGGCTAATCTTATTTCTCCATCTATCGTATTTTTGAGTACCTATCACTACATTACCTAAGAGCTTTATTTTGTGGTCACTCGCGCAGAAACTAGCTCGTTCCAGAAATCCAAACCCTTTCTGGAAGCAGTGAAAGTACTCTCTACTTGTTTATATGATGGATTTACTTTGGTGCCAGTTGGTTTATTACACATTTCATTTTGAACTGTATCTTATTTTTTAAGTGATTTTTTTTCTTCGGTGCTTCTGAGTGGTTCAAGATTGACAGCCCTGGAGGCTTAACCACTCTGCCTTGCCCCTGAACAGGGGACAGGTCGGGGCTGCAGCAGGCAGCTGTTCAACTAGAAAGCTTTTGAAGTGCGAATGTTTAATTTGGTGAGTCCATCTCCCTGTCCATGCTGTCCTTTTAATCTCACCTGATTAGTGCCAGTGAGCCAGTATCATCAGCTCCATGAAATCAGCTAACAACCTGAAGTCACTGTCAGCTCCATCTCCATCCATCTCTGGGAGCTGGGAGGTAACAGACTCTGCAGCCCACTACAAAGCCCGTGAAATAATGACTCCCCTGATGCCTGGCAGAGGCAAGAGGTTTACAGCAGCGAAGCATTCCTCAGCTGGGCAGAGGGATTACTTAGGAGGTGAGGATCCTGCTTGGGACTGAGGAGTCCTGGCTGACCTCTCTGCTTTTCTCCAGACCTCCTCTGTGAAGCTGCTGGTCTCTGTCTCAGTAGCACCATGGTGATGGTAAGGATCCTCCTGGCCCAGTAGGCCAGAAACCTGGGAAGACTTGTCTTTCGTAGCTGTAGACAGGTATGCCTAAGTTAGAGCAATAATTCAATATCATTGAGCTGCTTGCAATTCATCAAACTTATAAATTAGAGCTTCTTACGATTTCTAGTTATTTTGGCCAAAAATGCCACCTCCTTTGCCCCCATACAAAGTTCACCTTTATGAGTCAGAAGAGATAGGCAGGAGGGTATGGCGGATCTCTCTACAGTATGTCGACTGTTGAATTAAGGATTTTGCTTTTGTTGAAATATCAGAGGTTCTGACATTCAGGTCACCAGATTCTGCTAATTAGTTTTCTAGCTAGACAAAGTATGAACGGAAAAGAGTAACATAGCCATTTACTGCATATTAAAGATTTATCTTAAAAACCAGTCTTGTTACACAGCAACAGGTTGAAATGTATATTGTTTTGTGATTGTGCCAAGCGAAAACTTTGGGTCTAGAATCATATTTGCACACAAACCAGCTCCGTGCATAGCAATAACGACACCAGTGAGGCAATCTCACAGAATCACATATTGAAGAATTAATATTCTGTACATAGTACACATTGTACACAGTTTATAGCAAAATATATGTGTGTATCTTCCTGAAGCTATTTTTAAACACACACAGTCTTCAAAGCCAGCTTGAGAAAAGAGTGTTTTGTCTGGGAGAGGATCCGCTAAGAACAGACCATGCCGACATGTGCAATTACACAGATTTCGGCAGAGATGCTTATGGTGTCTTCCAAGGGACCAGCTGCTGCTTCAGAGGAAGAAAATAATTCTATGGCTTAGCGTTTGGCTGCTCGGAGAGCAGAAATGCAAAGGGCATGGATCCCAGTCCTGGGAAACAATCATTAGCCTGAACCACAATATTGCTTAGGATAAACTCTGAATATTTTATACTGAGATGCACAGAGTAAACAACCCAGTCCAGGCTCAACAAAAGCAAATGCAGCAATAAGTAGCTGATGATGGGAGAAAATTACAAACTTCTGGAGGCTTTTTCTCCAAGTTCTGTAGGAAATTAACTCTGCTTTATAAACTTTAATGCAGCTGGCCATTCAAATATTTTAATTGCGGATGAGTGAATCTCATGGATTCCGAGGCTTTTATACCTCTTGAACTATCATTCTGGTTGGGCAAATTAATTCAGATTCCCATTGTCATCAAAACCCCTGGGGCCAAAACGTTCTCTCGGCTAAAGTCGTGCAGCTGGGTGAAAGGCATTGGATTGACAGATGTGTTCCAGAGGGCACAATGTGCTCCGTGTGAAAGTTAAAACAGCCATTAGCTGTCAGCTACGGGATGAGAAAAAAGTCTGTATCTTCTGCCCTATCACTGACGTGATAGTTGAGAGAAGTGGGATTGGGCAGCAAATGATGCCTTCTGGTGGCATAGCACCCCTTTTAAAGTAAGCAGTAGTGTTTTGGGCACCAAAAATGTGCGTGAAGATGTGTATACGATGCTGAATCCTTCAACCCACAAACAGGCTTCACTTCCAGAGAACTTTGTGCTGAGGCAGCTCAGCAGCGATCATCACGCTTGGCAACCAAACCTTTGCATTCCCCTGGCTCTGTGGGTCACAGCTGGATTTTGAACGCAGCTTGAGTATATGTTTTTGTGGTTTAACTTATCCACCTTGAAGTGTATATTTTTGTGGTTTAACTTATCCACCCTGAGTATACGTTTTTGTGGTTTAACTTATCCACACCTGTGTTTCAGTAATGTGCTTTGAGATGCATTCCCTTGAGATACATAATTGGAGTTGAGGATGGAGATGATGAGGCTGACACGCCACTGTCATTTTGAAGTGCAGTTAATTTATTTGACATAAAAAGCACCTACCGTTGACGTTAACCAGCTCTCTTTCTCCTCTGTGGTAGAAGGCATTTTTGTTCTTGCTATGTTTTTAATTATTAATGTTTTTGCATTCTCATCACACAGAATTAGAAATCAGAATGAAAACTATTTTGATTCCCTTCATAGGAGCAGCAACAAGAGGAGAAATAGCATGTAGCTAGGCAGAGCTGTACCTTAGTACATCAGGATTGGTGTGTGTCTGGGATTTTGAGGGAAGAGGGGAAAACGCAGTCTTAAAGAATAAATACTGGATTAATGAGTTGGACAACTCATTCAATAAGGATGAAAGAACAAAGTGAAGTTATAAATGGTATTTCTTTTGCCGTTTGCGTGAAGTACAGGGAATGGGAGATACGCACTGGGGTATGGCTTTTCTCTTCTTCCAAGTGCGTTACGCACCCTGGTGAGAGCGCCCGTCGGCTTCAGTGGGCCCAGTGGCTTCAGGGTCAAATAAATGGCAGGATTTAGCATTTTAGTTTGTATTGTGGATTCTTAAGGTCTGATGTATACTGATGTCACTGTACTGAAACATTCGCTCCCACATCAAAGTCTTCCTTTAATTGCTAGAGAGGTAAGGAGTTGCTTTTGTGAATCGAGTCAGGCTACTGGAGCATGGTCCAGGTATGTCTTTAAAAAAATCAGAAGTCTCAAGCAGTGATTAAAACTTTAAAGTTTACATTTATTCAATAGGAAATAGAAACTAAATTCATCACCTCTGCATTTTACAACTCCTCAGTGGGGCAGACTTGGAATTCTGTGACACTCGGCAGGGGAATTAAGCAGCTTTCCACTGAATTCAGCATGAAAATGAATCACGGTTTTGTTAATATTAGGTTGTTTCATTTTACTCCTTTGATGAGTTTTCTCTGAGGAAAAGCATTGGAAGTGCTCCGCAATTCTAGAACAAGCAAGCGTATTGCTCATGTCTTTCTGTTAAAATAGGGGTCAAATAGCTACCAGCGTTGGCACTGATAGCACCATCTCCTCGAGTCCATGCCCTGGAAGACAAACGGGAGCTTTGGTCACCTTAGTAGTTCCGTTCCAGACAGCTGGCCAGTGTTTTTATTCTGCAGTTGGTACAGATCTGTTCACAACTGTATGGCAAAAACTTGGTTTTGTTTAAAAAGTACGGCAGTTTAGATTCAAAAGCACACACGTGGTACAAAAGCAGATTCCCTCAGCAAACTGTGAGGCAGTGATAAAATGCGGGTGCATATAAGGCCATACGTATGGATAAACAGATGTATGGAAATTAATAGATGCATGTGGGGGGTTGCCTATAAATGCCCTTCTCATATATACATGTGTACAGACAGACATGGTAACCGTGGTCAGTAGACATATAAAACAAAGCCTTTGCTTGGAAGAGCAAANATGATTCTGTGATTCTAAGAGTTTACAGCAGAGTCTAATCCTTTTCTGACCTTTTTCTGCATTTTTGTAGCCTCTACACCCACCTTTCTTTGCGGCGTTTTTAAAATAGAGCCTCCAATAGGCATTTTTACAAACTTGGTTTATTCTGTCACTCCCTGGGCAGCACAGCGAATCCTTCCACCCCCACTGCTTTCATCTGCCATGGCCTCCGGAGCTGTGGAAAGGATGGGCTCCACGTCAGGCCGGGCAGCTTACCGCTGTCTCCTCAGTGGTCTGAAACGGGGGTGCAACCGCTGGGCACTTGGCTCTGCTTTTCAAAACGTGCCCAGAGGAAAGGTCTCTGGCAGTGACCGCAGGTTCGCTGGGGGACACGTCCGGGTGGGAGACATCCCGAGAGCCAGCGTTTCTAATGAGCACAGGGAGGCACGGCGTCCAGCAGAGTGATTGATGCATGTGGGTGGTTTGGCTGGATGGGAGGCAGGCTTTGTAAACACAACCGGCACTCGTAGAGGTGAAATGCTCTGTTCATCTGCTCAAACCAGGGGAGAGTCAGAGCGCGCAGGTATGCTCCGACCAGTCAACGAGTAACACTGCAAGGACGGCAAAGTCAGACAGATCTACGCTATATACAGATGTACGTATCCTTGTGTATAAAACCTGCATGATGTACTTTACAGACACTATCATGCTCACTCCTGGTCTGGTTTTGCTCCCAGAATAACTGTGCAAATAGCCCCATTTACTGACTGAGAGTAGGGACTACTCGTGTGAGAAGCATTGCAGGATATGACCTTCCAACACAGTGAAAATACATTTTAGCAGCATGTAGTCAGCAGCTAACATACTCTGCAGGTTCTTCAAAGGGAATTCCAGCCTGCTCCTGCTAGAGAGCGCCTGTGATGTCCTACAGGCTGAGCAACACAGTCCCACCCTGGGCTGGAGAATAAAACCTCCCTTCAACAGGAGCCTGGATCCACAATCTGTCGTGAGCCAGAGAAAAGGATGTTTTGTAATGAACAGGGGAATAATAGGCAGAGATACGTGAACTCTTGCAAGTGTCACGAAAAGGCTGTAAAATACATGTATACTTCACTGAAGATGACTTGGGCATTTATTTGAGTTGCATGCATTTCTTATTTGTGGAGTACTGCCAAAGTCCTCAACCCCGTATAAAAGTGGTGTGGACACAGTGCCTACCCTACAGATCTCACAGCTGAACAGGAGTTACACAGGGCTTGCTATAATACAGACATTCTGGGAGGTAATCCTTTACTGAGTTAACTTGTACAAATATCCAGTGCAGCTTAGCAGTGAGGAGGGGAGCGACATCAGCCAGGGAATGGAGAATGGCGATCGCCCAGCAGGACTGCCAGCAAGGGGGAGTTCTTTGTTTGACATGCATTGTCAGAAATGCTAAGTTCCTAGCAGGAAATACTATCTCCTATTTATATGCTTTATTTATTTGCTCTTTTCCAATTGCTGCTTCGGAGATGACTGTTTGGATTTTATTTGCAAGCCCTTTCCAATGGCTCTCAGGTTTTCTTCTGAAAACATAAGAGAAAATCCTTAAGACACACAGTCCTACCTTAGGTCTCTTACACTTAACATTATCCACTGCAGAGCAAAATTAATGTATGCCCTTCCTTATTGTTTTCCTTCTTAATTCATTTCTTTCTATAGAGGCTCAGCAAGCGCCAATTTTCCAAGCGAGTTTTTAATCGCCTGAGCCCAGCGTGACTACTGTCTTCCAATCTAGTTTCCATTTGATGCAATCAGTATTTCAGAATACAATGATTTTTTTTTTTTTCCAAAAAAAAATGAATACTATATGGCCAGCTGATAACACTTGGCTGCAAAGAAACATAAAATACCGATAGCGTTGTGTGAAAGAATATAACCTTTGATTGTGAGGTCTTTCCCAGCCACGTGCATGAAGGTGATGTGAAACGGTTTCGTAAGATGGGGCACAAAGAAATTTATTATTCCAATACCAAGGCTGGGGAGGTGGGGAAGGAAGGAAGGAGAAGCCGGGAATGCAGTGTGCTGAAGTACTTCTCACTGCTGGAATGTTTGCTTTGAAAGGGCCTTTCAAGAGTATGTGTTGCCAGGGGAGATTTTCTCTCCACATCTTTTATTGCCACCCCACAAATAAAAGATTTCAATACACCAATACTGGAAAACCGCAGGCTTAAATAATCCCTGCCACGCAGAAGCTGTAGCATTTTAGATTTCCTCAATCTGCAGTGGGTTTAGCATGAGAGATTATCAGTGTAAAATGAGTAAATCCTTCATTGCTGTGTTTTTAAGCGCATTTTATGCACTATAAATGCCAAGCAAATATTTGCAAAATCACCGAGTGAAGATCAGGACCCGAGTACCATACGCGAGGACAAAGTAACCCTGAAGCAAATAAAGGCTAGAAGGGAAACAGCGGCTGCAAATACAGGGCTGCGTTTTTCTTAGCGCAGGCTGCCAGAGTTGTGTCTCTCCTCCTGTAGCCTATCCTGCAACACCGCCTGCGTCAGCCGCCTCCCGCGGAGCTCCAGGGATGGCTTTTTGTCTCTTTATGCCACGTAACACCGGGAGGGAAACCCCACGGGTGCAGCTGCATCCCAAATAATTGCACTTAACCAGGGTGGGATGGGGGAAGATACAGCCAGCACTGTTACAGTGGCGAGCTGAGACACTGGGAGGCTTCTCTTTTGTGCTATTTGTTTAATAAAGCAAATGCCCACAATGTATGGATGGTTCCCAGTATTCTCTGTGGATACCATGCAGCTATGACTATTTAAGTTACAGCTTGTTTGTTTTTTACAATGTTGTTAGTGAGTATGGTTGTCTAAAGTCTAGTAGACAGCCATTTGCTAAGACCTTCTGTTCTTAGCAAACTTGACAATGTGGCTTGTTTAATCGCCTTATGTTATTATTGATATTTTCATCTTGTGTAACTAATTTTGCTGAGGAAAAATATATTATTGCCAACTTTGATCTCCTTAATTCTTGTAAGAAAATGCCTCCAGCTTTGGCCCATTTGAAGAAGACACAGATGATTTTGTACAGGAGCGGGACTCCTTGGAGAAGGTTGCTGGCATTGTGTGAGTGTCCGTGGGTCAGGATGGGAAGGGATCCTATTTAGTGAGACTGAAAAGAGATTTTGAAGGTGGCTGCTGCTGCCCATCTTTCAAATAATTATTCTTCTGTCTGTCACTGGGAGTTCAGAAAGAGCTGCAGTAAGCTCTGGGAAAAGCCTGAGGTACCTGAAAATGAAGGTGGTTCTAAATAAAGAAGGCTAGGATGAGACCGAAAGACAAGAAAAGAACTAAGGAAAAGAAATATAAGGTACCCTGAAAAGCACAAATGTGACAGGAGCAGCTCATCCCTTCCCAGATCCCAAACGCAGTGCAGGACATCGGTGCAACCTGGCCGGACCCCTTTGCTGCAGCTACCGCCGCTGTGCGTGCGCTGCTCCCCAGGAAGGCGGAGGAGATACCCACCAGCGCTAACTGTCGTCAGCTGAGTTGGCCGTTGTACCTCATGAGAAATGGACCCTAATTGGTACAAACCAAACCTTTTCCATGGTTTCTGAAGACTCTGGCAGTGTCTTTCAGGTACTGGAAAGTGTGTGAGATGCAAGCCTCAAAGTGCAAGTGTGTTTTCTAGATAGCAGCCCCTTGAGCCGCACAGGAAACCAGAAGTGTGTTTTGGCTATTCTAGTTTGACTAAAGTCTTTGCTGGATAATCCCCTTGAACCTGCGTGCATAGGTAGAAACAAAGTGGACTACAGATTGGCAAGGTGGAATGCATATGCACAAGAATGGCCCTTAATGCTGAATCAGTAAGCACAAACGTCCTGCACTGAACATGAGTTCACTGGAAACTGGTGACCTACAGCAGCTGCAGAGACTGCCACCTTGGGCAACAAGGCAGGCAGCAAAGTGTAGAAAAGCGAACATCATACTACCACAAAAAAGGGTGCTCTTTCAAGTGAAATCAATAGGACTATATCTATGACCTGCATAAAACATGAGACTTTAATAGCGTTATTTCAGTAACAAGAATCTAATAGCTCTGGTAGCCACAAACTGACTTTAGAGATGCCTGCTGCAGGGAGATGTCATGCTATAAAGATGAGATTATTGGCAGGCAGAAATAATTTCCTTTAAACTCATGAGCTCCCCCCTCCTTGAAAGTCTGGAGTATTCCCATTTAAGGACCACGTCAGCGGTGAGAACCCTTGTGTCCTTTTTCATGTTATCCTTTAGCAAACAGAGAATAAACTGCACATACGATAGTCCCTGGTACCTGCCGCAGTGGCCCAAGTGATTTCGATGGGCAGACTCTTTTGGTGCTGTCAAAGATCGGTGCGTGTCCGGGAACGCGTTCCTCTCCAGCGTGTCTGCAGGCAGGGCTCCAAGCCGGGGCGCTGTAAGCCCGGCTGCCGGAGCAGCGTAGGCAAAGGCCACGGGAACGTCGTGACTCTGCCCTCCTGCTGCTCTCAGTGGTAAAAGACATCTCCTAGCAAGAAAGGAGGTTTGCAGGAGAAGGTTCCAGTTAGACTAGAAGCTCCAGAGCTCATCTTTTAATGATGGTTTTGATAATCCTTCCTTAGGTGCTCTCAGTGGTAAAAGACATCCCCTAGCAAGACAGGAGGTTTGTGGGAGAAGGTTCCAGTTAGACTAGAAGCTCCAGAGCTCATCTTTTAAAGATGGTTTTGATAATCCTTCCTTAGGTGTTGAAATTTCCTCAGGCACAGGGGGGAGACACCTTCCTTGTGGCTGTATCTCCCACTGGCTCGCAGGCATCCGTGCAAGTGTAGCAAGCCTTCTGGCTTTGCAACTTTGACTGTCCAGCTCTTACACGTCTCAAAAGGGTCATCTCAGGCACTCGCCACCAACCTAAATGAAGAGGATGCGGGGATCTCACTCTCTTAAGCCCCTTTTGAAAGTCTTTATGTGT